>WEIV01014087.1:0-10612 GCA_013390005.1 Calyptomena viridis
TCAGACCCTGCACTTCTGTGGCTGGGGACAACACACACCTCAGCCAAGGGGGGAAGGAAAATCCCCAGCTGAGAGAGACAGAAAAATCCAGATTCCAGCTGTACCTGAGAACAAATTGGACTTATTTAAAACACAGGCAGAATTTTTCTGCAGACCTGAGGAGATCACAGCTCTTCAAGAAAAAAAGTGATGTAATAGTGCCTTCAGTCGTGGTAAGTAATTCCCTCCTTACATGATCCCAAGAGTTGTACAATTAACAATAATCCTTTTTCCTAGGAGTTCATTTCATACATAGATCTCGGGGGTGTTATTTAAGCAAAACTAACACCCATCTTTTTTGTCTGTTTTAACCCCATTCAGTAAAGAGGAATATTTTTAGTGTTTAAACACTAAAACTAAACACTAACTACTACCTGAGTAATCCATAAGTAAAGAGAAGTGGAACAGGGTGTGCAAACCCTGCTCATGCTGCCCTATTCCAATGGGAAAAGACCTGAAAAGGGAAAGTGAGTCCTCATAGGAACTTGAAAATCTCTGTCCAAATATGTGGCAAACACCCAGGAAAGGACAGTGTAAATGCCAAGATGGATTTAGGACCTTCTGGTGGTTCTAAAGACTCTTAAGTGGAGCCTGAAATAGGTCATAGGTTGGACTTGATGATCTCAAAGAAGGCACTTGGGATCAGGTTGGCAAACCCAAAGGTGGGCAAACCCAAAGGTTGGCAAACCCAAAGGTTGGCACCAAGGCCAAGCAGCACAGAGGGAACTCTGAGGCAGGAGGTGTCACTGCAAAGGGCTGCTCTGCTCCATCCTGTCACAGGAATCACTGCTGTCACCTCCAGGAACAGCTCAGGAACAGCCCAGCACCCAGGGCAGGAGGGGTTGGGTGTCCACATTTGGATCCAGCTCTCCCAGTGCTCGAGGAGAGGAAGTTTTGGCTTCACTCCCGTCCTTCTGTGGGGTTGTAAAGTCGTGTCAGTGTCACTCCTTCCTCTCCACTTCCTGGCGTGGGCTGGTTTGTTCTTTGCTCAGGAGCTTTGGGAAAGAGAGGAAAGGGATTCTGTGCATCCCAGATGTTTCAGGAGGACGAGGCTGAGAAGCCACTACCATGTCACCCCCTTCCACCTGCCCTGCTGGGCTCTGCCCTTCTGCTCCTGCTCCAATGCCTTGTGACATCCTGGCTCGGGGCATCAACACTGCGAGGCTGGAGCTGAAAAATATACAGGAATAAAAGGTCAAAACTCTCCCAGGAAATAATAGACTTCTTGGGTGTCTTTTTTTTTGTGTGTTTCGTTTTGTTTTGGGTTTTTTTTTTTTTTTTAATGCGTAGTTATAAAAAAACAAATTAACCTTTAGGATTTTGAGGAATTCACTGTGACAATGGTCCAGGTTAAAAATAAACTGCTGCTCCAAGAAGAGTGTCCAGGGATGCTGAGTTTATTCTGCTGGCCCTGAGGATCAGTGAGTGCAGTCCTGGCTTTAAAAGTCATGCAGGTGCTGCTCATCCTGGGAGGGCAGAGGGCACAAACCTACGTTTGGCACAGGACTAATTTTTTTAGTTCAGTGGGAAAACAAGGAGTTCATTGTGCTCTGGGTCTCTTTGATCCTACCTGCTGTCAGGCCTGGATTTTTCTGTCACAGTGTTACAGGGGAAGAAAGAAAGACAAGAGAGAAAAGCTGGAAATGACAAAGTTTTCACAGTAACAACTATGAGCAGAAAATGTGGAAAAAGCAGAAATGCTCATGAGATGTGACTCAGACAAGGAACTGTCTGAACCACTATTGATGGGTGCTTGGTCCTCTTTCCCCCACATGACCTTGAAGAAACAAAATTCTTGCTTCATTTGCAGAGGAAAAGACTTTTTGAAGGTTTTAAAAAAGTTTTCTATAATGATTTCAGAAATTTGATTTGATTTTGGAGACTTGCCCTTCCAGAGGATTGTGGTAAGAATGTGACTCTGGAAGAGATTCAGGGAAATGGGCAGCTCACAATTAATACACTTAATTATTTACTATGTTTACTATAACAATTAATCGCTGGCTGTGATTAGCTAATGTCTAATATCACTATTTAATTATGGTATGTCTAATATCAGTATTTAGAGGTGACAAATGGATAACTGATGGTTTGAGAGCACACTGAGAACTGTTTGTGGACTGAAAGTAAAGAAGAGCAACATTAACAAAAAGCCACAGGCAGAAGTGTGTCTGTGAAGCCACAAGATAAAATTGGCTGGGAGTTTTCTCAGAAAAGCCAATTTAGGTTTGTCTTTACACCAGAACAATGTGATTTGTTTTGTTTCACTTTTGTAGGTGAGACCTTTTGTTTTGAGGCAGACAAAAAGGTCATTGTCCATTAGCAGAGTTTACAAGATTCCCAGAGCTGTCCTGAGGCTCCAGGTGAGTCACTGACCCCAAAACTAACTAATCCAAAGCCCTAATATTTGGAAAGGCCCCGTGTGACATGGGGGTTGTCCTGGTCCCTTCACTGCAGGGGCAAACAGCAGGATGAACCCATGGGTCACACTTGGATAATCCAGGTCTATATTGGATAATTGGATGGCTATTGGATAATTGGATGGTTATTGGATAATCTCTGGGCAGCCCAAAGTTGGTCCCAACACCGAGGGTTTAGTCCTTCCCAAGGGCAGGTTTTGTCCTGCTGAATTTTATACGGTTCCTAATGTCAATTAATATTTGGAAGAGGTTTTTTTTGAATGGGTTTGACTGGGTCAGATCCTGCTCTGAGAGAAACCACTGACCTGAGCAAACCACGTGGAGCTGCACTAGAAATGGACCTTTCATCCTGCAGTGTCCATAACAAATCCAATGGATTTATTCCAGAGCAGACATGTGATCCTCCCCTTCCCAGGACAGGCAGAATCCCCCTGTGATCACCTGCACTGAAGGAGGACAGAGGTGTGTTTGCCCACCTTGGGTCACTTTTGTTACCTATTTTTCAATGTGTTGTAAGTTCTCATTTCAACTGAAGCTCCTCCCGTGTGCTGGGAAGGGCTGATGGAATAACTCCGGCTCTGTTCTCCTCTGGGATAACTCACACTGGGAAGGAAAACCTCTGGACCCAGAGGGTGAAAAGGTTAAACTTCAGAGGAAACATTTCTTCTTTACTGGGTGGTGTTTGTTCTCAGTGGGGAAGAGGCTGATCCACATCCAGGGGGTGGATCAGGAGCTCGGAGGGAGAATCAGGAGTGACAAAAACAAAGGGAGAGCGTGGAAGGCTCTCCTGATTGTCCTGGATTTCTTGGGAGCACCAGAGGGAAGGGAAGGGAAAGGGAAAGGGGAAGGGGAAGGGAAGGTTTGGGAAGGTTTGGGAAGGTTTGGGAAGGTTTGGGAAGGTTTGGGAAGGTTTGGGAAGGGAAGGTTTGGNTTGTATTTAGAAGCCAGCATTACTCTGCCCCTGTGGTTTGTGCAGACATCAGTCAGTACTCACTGTGTAGTGAGAGAAGGAGCAGCATCAGTGTGGGTGGAGAAAGGTGAGGGGATTTCCCACAGCTGTGACTCCCTGTGTTCTGGTTCCCGAGCTGCTCTACAAATTGAATAGAGCAGTTTCTCCTCTCCAAGTTTTAATGAATTAACTCTCCAGGCTGGAAAACCACCATGGACTGATCACAGGTGGCTCCAGGACTGGGGAAATAATGGTTTTATTGGTGGCCCTGGTGGGGCTCTGGGTACTCTCCATGCACAACCAGTGCTGTCAGAGGGGGACATCCCCTGTGCCACTGCACCCAGCTGGAATTCCAGCCTTGGAATGTGTGCTGAGATCCTGGATGAGCCGTGTGTAGGTTCTGAGATGAAATGATGATCTGCTGCTCATGGGCCTCACTGTGTACAAAGCACTGAAAATTAACAGCAGTTTCCACTCTTTCAAAACCTTTGCACTTTGTAAATCCTCACAAATCTGATTAGGGGAGGAAGGAATAAGGACCTGACTGGAAATCTCTGGATTCTCTTCTCACCTTTCTAATGTCACCACCACCAAATCTGTTTATCTTACTCCTAAATCTTTCCCTTGCTAGTCTCTATTTTCTTCTGGGATTTATATCACCTGAAACCACCAGGTTTCAATGCTTTAGACTGAGCTTTTCTGATCTTGTCTCTCTATGTGCTGCAGCTGTCAAAGCAAAAACCTTTTACATCACTAATAGCAAAAGGAAGGGATGGAGAAGTTCCACCCCTGGCTGAGATGGAAGAGAAATCTTATATTTTTGGATTCCCAGTGCTGTACTTTTTCCCCCCAAAATTCTTTTCCATAACAGTGGAACTCAAGCTGCACGTGATTAATAATTCACATTTGGTGCTAAAAGCAAATCAGAGTTAATTTTGTATATTTTGCTCCCTCTCTTTAATAAACCAGTTTGCCCAGAAAGGCTCCACACTCCCAGCTCACAGTGACTCATCCCTTATATAAGGAACTAAAACATCTCATAGTTTACAGAGAAGAATGTTCTTGCTCATTATGGGGATGAAAGGAGATTGCTGCATTTCAAATGACATGTATAATTTAGACACTTATTTCTAGGACTATTTGGAACAAGGAACGAAGAGAAACTCAAATGTTTGAAGTGACTTGAGTGCCTCAGTGTTTTTAATGTGACTAACAAAATACACAGCCTGGTAACTTTTAAGGCTGGTAATGGAAGAATGGTCTGAAACTCCAGCACACTTCTTGTTTTTCTAATAACAGGATTTATTTTCAGCCATTATATTGAAGCTGGTGTTTGTCACTCTGGAAAAATCTGCAAAGATCTCTTTGTTTTTTTAATGCTGGGAGTTACCTACTGTGCCACAAAGTGGGAAGAGGGATGGGAAGCAGTATTCCAGAAAGAGCAGCTGGTGAGGGAAATGGCAGCAGATCTGCACTTGGATGGAGTTGGGAGATTTTTTCCCTTGGCATCCTAAATGTTAAACCTACAAAAGGAGAGCATGGAATATTCTCTAGTTCAGCAGTGCAAAATTTATTCAGATGAGAATCCAGTAACACCATCGTGGCTGTGGATTGGGAAATATTTAATTGTGTTCTTTCAGAACATTATGGTAAGAAAAATCCAACACTATTCTTGGAGTTTTGGATCTGAACAACCCCCAGATGCCCCTGTGTCCTGCAGATTGTGTCCACAGAATTATGTACTTAAATGCTTTGGTGACCATGGCTTGGCTTTAGAATGCAGAATTCTGGTTCTGCTTCTCTCTCAGCCCCGTTTATTTATTGATTTTAAAAGTAACAGGACAGCAGAGTTTGTGTTTCCTGGACTTCAGGATTGTTGGATTTCTCCAGCAAATTCCCTGTGGTTTCCTGAGGTCTGTGGGTCTTTCAGCAAACACAGAGGGTAGTTCCCTCTGAGCAGTGAGTGTGGCAGGGTCTGTCCTAACTTTGGAACCCCCTGTAGGAACTCACATGAGATCTATGCCTTGTAAAAACCTCTCAAAACTCTTGCATTATTTATCTTTATTCTGCTTCAAGGACAATGCTCTTCAAACCAAGAGATGACACAAAGGAGCCCTGGGCTGTATAAATATAGAATCTTTTTTATTTTTTTGGTTAATAGATACAGTACAGTTTTTGCCTACATAAGAAAGCCTTGTTTTCAGTGCATACATTCCTCAGACAGACAGGAACATGGCAGGCAAACATTCCCTGCTGGTTGGAGTATTCCATGGCACTTGGTTTATCTCTGTCAGTCCCAAGGTACTGGCTTTTCCCAGGTTTTTTTAGCTGCTTTGACAACTCAAGGTCTAAGGAAAAATTAATTGAGTAGTGAGGATGTGGCAGAGCCTGTGGCACAGGAGGATTAGGCAGGAGAACAGGATGCTCAGTGCATCCCACACTGGTTCTTCTGGGACCACAACCAGCAGAACATATCCCAAAAGACCCAACCCAGCAGGATTTCTGTCCTATGGTAACAAAATCTGGAAACAACAGCTGGCAAACAAACCAAGCAGTGCCTGGGCCCAACACTTACATGGTCACCTGACACTGAGAGGGTCAAATCCCAAACTCCTCCCTGAATTTCACTGGAGATGGTGCCACAGATGGTGTCACGACTTGGGAACAAAATTTCTGCTTTTTTTGTGTAGTATTAACCCAGGAAAGTGGATCCCAGGTTTTGCCATTGCATCTGCAGGGAGGGACTAAAGAATTATTGCTACTTTCTGTGTTTTCCATTGACTGAGTGGCAAGAAAAACATTCCAGGCTGATCCCTGGGTATGATTGTGATCCTGGTTTTCCTGTGTTCAGGAAAAGCCAACAATGCTCTGTCTTGTTCTATAGCTACTGGTTGGTGCTGTTCCCCTGCAAGCTGGTGTCCAGTTGGTGCTGCTGGGAGCTGGGGACCATCATCCCTGTATCCCTACATCCCTGTATCCCTACATCCCTGTATCCCTGTATCCCTACATCCCTGTATCCCTGTATCCCTGTATCCCTGTATCCCTACATCCCTACAGCTGGGACAGGCCACATCCACCCTGTAACGTGGGGCAGGACCACGATCCAGGGAAGGATCACTGAGGAGATCAGTCATGGACTTGACTGGCCACTTCCAGGCTCCTGTGGCCACTGACATTCCTGCAGTGCACCAGGGGGTGGATACAGGGAGAGAAATGCCTGGATACCCTGGGATACCCCTGGCCTTTGCCAGGCAGGGGTTGTGTCAGTGGGAGTCAAGCAGAGCAGTTTAGGCCTCAATGTGTTCAGCTCTCAGTGGGTTCATGTGGGACCATTACTCAGACTTTGGGGTTTATCTGACCTTCCCTGATACCCCAAGCAGATACTGTGGGCTCAGCACCATGGTCAGGGCTCCTTTCTTGTGAGGACAACTTGGAAAAACTTCAGAAACCTTGAGGAAATGACTCAGAGATCCATCAGATTCACATGGTCACTTTTGCTCCAGACACCAATACTGAAAAATCAGGAGACAAAAAAGCTTCTCCCATTCAGGGAAGGACAAAGCAAAATCAACTAGTTGTCCTTGGCTATATATTGAAAAAAACTACTGTGAAAAAAGCTTACTTTGGATTATCCAGTCCAGCCTCTGCAAGCACAGGACAGCCAGGAATCAGCAGTGGAAAGATCCCAGAGCTGGGGTCACTGAGGGCAGAGCCACCAACCCAAAGGGACTGTGACAGCAAACACCAAAGGCTGAGAGCAGAGAACAGAGGGGAGAGGGAAGCAGGTTGTTCCTGTTCCAAACAGCCTGACCAACAACCTGCAGGCACTTTTCCTTGGATCCCTAAGTGGGAGGGATTGCTGGAGAGGAGACAACAAAACTGGTGGTGAGCTCGGAGCTCCTCTGCCCTGGATCTGTGGGGCAGGAGGAGGGAGCACCATCAAAGGAACAAAGTCTGTGTCACAGACACCACTGAGCTCAGCCAGGTCACACAAAGCAGGTGACACACAGGAGTCGAGTGAAAATCCCTGAGAAGTCTGAAAAATAATGAACAGCACATCACTGAAGCCATTTGCCCCCTCTGACCCTCTGGCCAAGCCTTCAATTAAAACTTCTTGCCTTCAACAGGAGCTGCCTGGGGAGCCTTCCAGGAATGAGAGAAACCTGCCACATCCCTCCAGATCCCTGTTTCCTAACTGGGACCAAACAATGTGGAGAAGAAGTGAGAGGCAGAGACACTCAGAGCCAAGAGAACTGCTCTGAAATGGCACTAGTGGGCACTGTAAACTGGAGCCTGGCCTGCAAGCATTAGTGAAATGTTTAGTAACAATATTAACTCTGTGTTATGTCTGGGTATCTCTTTCTCTCTGGACTAAAATATTACCGGATAAATGAATCACTATATTTGGTGCTACTGGGTACATTATATACATCATGGTAAGAAAAGAACAATAATTAAATTAAGGGAGGAGAGAAAAAAAGGACAAACAAAATATTAGTAAATAAAATAGAAGACATATGTTCAATAATACTTTTCAGGCAATACTTTTGCTTGTTACATTTAGTATAAGGAGGAAAAAAAAAATCTTCCACTTGCAATAAACACTGGAAACAGCTGCCCAAAAGTCAGTTCCTTCCATCTCTGGGGCACTGGGAGAGGAAGGGACCATCAGTCCTGCTGGAGACCTTCTTGATTCTGGGGCTGTGGAGGAGCCCTCAGATTTTGGCGTGCAACCAGGGGTTTAAAAGGGTTTTCCCACCCTCCCAGGAGATGCAGAGAGGCTGATGTGAGGTACTGAGAGCCAGAAAGGGACGTGGCTCCCTGTGCTTCCTTGGTGTCCATGTGGATCCAAACACATTCTGCCCCCAGAAGTCCCAGCAGTTCCTCCTCCACAGAGAGGGAGGGTGACACACTCACTCCTCCCAGCAGTGTTTCCCATTCTTCCCCCAAATGCAGAGCACACCTGCAGGGTTTTTCCCTACAAGAACTTATTCTGAGTTTCTAAGTTAAAACACTGCCGTGTTCTCACACAGGGACAAACATCTCACAAAAACCACATCATCGTTTTCATGAGAACCAGTTTCATGAAAACATCTCACAGAGCCACACGAACTCTGCCCCTTCTTTTCCTTTTGCCTCCTGAATAAATTATTTCCATTAGAAGTGATCGATTACTCAATCAGAGCTATAGATAATTAGTGTTTGATGAGCTTTCTGGGCCTCACCACAGGAATTCTTTGCCAGTAGTTTCTTCTCTTATCTGACCAGCTCTACTTAACACACAGGTGCTAAAACACAAAGCAGTGCAAAATGACCACAAAGCAACTCCAGCCCCCCCAGCTGGCAGGAGCACCATGAGCAGGGGCTCCTGGGGGACTGGTTTCCTAATATTCCCCCTGCCAAGGCCAGGAGAAGGAGCAGAGCAGTTCCCCAGAGCCCAGCCCAGGTGCCTGAGAGTTCACAACTGATGTGGGTGGAGTTGGACACTTGTTTTCCCCTTGGATAATACCTGAGGCTTGTTTGGGATTCCTTCAGCATGGCCACCTCCCCAGGAAAGCTGCCTCTCCCAAGGGGATATCAGCCTTTGCAAGGGTTGGGTTTTCCCTCCTCTAGTTTGAATCTTTTTCACTGAAGAAGTCAAATCAAGGGAGAAAAGGGAAGGGTTGTGCAGACCCTGGAGGAATCTGCACAGGGAGGCATTTCCAGAGCAGGTTTGTAACTCAGGTTTCAGCCCTGACTGTCCATAAACATTTTTCTCATCCTTGCTTTTTCTACTTGCAACAGAGACTCTTCCCTTCTTAAATATTTGCAGGCAGCTCTGATTGTTACAGAGCACACGAATTAAGGATTGTTTGCTGGTTTTTGAAGCTGCTGTGAGCAGGCAAGGGGTGTACAGGGGGCCTGGGCATCCACATGGGCTCCTAATCCCGGGATCAAACTGCTGATCCTAATCCCAGGATCAAACTGCTGGCCATTTGTCACAGAATCCAAAGGAAATAGGGGTTTTTTTTTGGTCTCTTTTTAGGAAGTAGCCTGTGTGCAAAAAGGAAACCTAAAACTGCTGCTGCCCTGCTGGTGTGTGTTTGTGTGCAACTCCCCTGCTCTCAGGGAGGTTTTGTGCACATTCACACCAACCTGAGCATCTGAGCTGGGAAATTCTGCTAAATTTAGCTTTCTGCTAAAGCCCAAGAAGGTTCTTATTCAAGGCAGTGCTTTGCCTCCCAATCACTCCAGAGGCATCTCCAGCAAGGTTCCCTACTGCAGGAATGCCAACCAAAGTGCTGTTGGAACAGGGAGAAGGGCCAGGGGAGCAGATTTAACCACTGATGGCACCCGAGTGCTCTCTGCTTTCTCTGGGCCTCACCATTTTTAGGAAGGCATCCTAGTTGAAATAATTAAATTCAAATTGTAACCAAAATATCCTAGATTTCACAACATTTTAGGAATATTTACAGGAGGTGAGATCCTGAGTTAAGAATGGTTGTTTGCATTTGGGCTTTCTCCCAGCCCAAGGCATTGGTTTGGGTGTTGTTGATCCCTTCCATCCCTGGGATAACCAAGCCCTAGGCCTGGAGCTTGAAAATCTTGTGGGCACAACCAGCTTGGAATGACTCTTATGGAGTGAAATGGGAATGAAGGAACCTGTGGATCTGCAAATTCCAATGAGCAGCCCCAGGAGGGAGGGAGGGAGGGGTGGCAGCAGCTCAGGGTTCCAGCTCCTACCTACGATTCTGAGGGACAGAACGTTCATTTGCTGCACATGCTGCAACAGGCCTCGAAAGATAATGGAGAAGATGCTCTTAAAATGTTTGTATTCCCATCAGAAGCTGATTTCCTTTCCATTTTAGGCTCCATCCAGACCTGGAGACACCAGAGGATCCAGCAAGGCTGTTACACTGGAGGGGCTGAGTAGTGGATGACAGAGTTGTAGTCTGGGGGGGGGCTGTGGCATTCCAGGGTGGGATCCAGAGGGAGCAGAACTGAGTCTTCCAGTGGGAAGTCCATGGTGTCCTCTTCTACCTGGGCTGCTGCCTGGTACTTGACAGCCTCGTGCTCAGCCAGGATGGATTCCTTGCTCCTGCTGACAGCTCTCCTCCTGTGGGGAAGAAACATTGGGATATATCCACCTGCCTCATAAGGCTTGCTGTCTATGTGCAATTAATGGTCAAAATGGATTTTTTTCAGAAAAAAAAATATAAAAAAAATA
>WEIV01014087.1:10694-21237 GCA_013390005.1 Calyptomena viridis
ATATATATGAAAACATACAAATATCTATATAAAATATGCAATATATTTTATATAGATATATAATATATAAAAATATATAAAGCATCTCAATTTCCCTTTGCAGCACCCTGTAAGACAGTAACTCAAATGGAAAAGGGAACTGAATTAGGTATTTGGAAAATACTCAGTGTTTTAAAAGTAGATTTAGGAGTAAATCCAGGAGCTCCATTGCCCTGTCTTTTTCTCTTCCCACATTTCAGTTCTCTTAGTGATAAAGGCACCTGTCCCATACATACAACAATATTCTCCCTTATTGTTCTGACACAGGTCAGGACAAATTTGACTTTTCTGGAAGCAGAACTGAAGGCTGTGACTTTTCTTGAAGCAGAGTAAGGGATGAAATACTGAGTAATCTGTGACAGACTGTAATTTAAACTGATACTGAAAGGAAGAGTGTGTGTTGGACACAATTCCACAGGGCTAAATCTCTCCTATATTTCCCAGCCCTTCACAATCCTTTGCAGGGTTCCAGCTTTCAGTTCCTGCTGCCTTCCCTCATCCCAGGACATGGAGGTGCTGGGGGAGAAGCAAATTCCAGCACATTGGAGCAACCTCAGTGTTCAGTTTGTAGAGAGAATCTGTATCCCAAGATGATCCTGAGGGACAGCAAGTGTTGTGGAGAAGAAAAAAGACACTTTCTGTCATAAGCTGCCTTAAATTAAATAAAAATATATACACAATAAAGAAAGAAAAATATTATTCTGTTAACCTTGGTTTCTTCCATCTGAGGAATTCCTGGGAAGAGACCTGGATAATTTAGGGTTGGTTCCCAAAAGAATCCCAGTGTGAGAGTGGCTCTTGAGCTGCTGCCCTTTGCTCAGGACCCTTGAAGGAGCTTGGAACAAGCCTCACTCACAGACTCAGCACTGCCCATGTCTCAGAGATCAGGGAATGGTTTGGGTTGGAAAGGAACCTTGAAGATCATCCAGTGCCACCCCTGCCATGGGCAGGGACACCTTCCCCCACCCCAGGGTGCTCAGAGCTCCATCCAACCTGGCCCTGGGGCTCAGAATGAACTGAATGTACCTGGGAGAGCCTAAAAGCAGGCAGTGCCCAAGCACTTGCTGTCCATATTTCACGTGTGTTTCAAGTAGCATAAAGCTACATTTTAATGACACTGAACCAAATCTGAATAACCAAATAATTGTAGAATTCATTGCCTTGTTTTATTGGTCATGGACTAACAGAGAGAAGGCAAAGCCAGTTCCTGCTCCAGGAATAAACGAGGGACACGTTTGGAGGGAGGTGAACAAAAGCCCTGGCAAAGAAAAGAGCAGATCCAAGAGAGGAACTGGGTGTGGGGGCATGTTTTGGTGATGGCACCCACAGAGAACCACTGCAGGCTGGAGGGCAGGGGGTGCCTGGCACCTCTCGGGTGTGGAAGGGCAGAGCTGCCCTGGTGGGCTCTGCTCTGGGCCTTCACAAGTCGGGTTGTGTTGCCCCTGAACCTGGAACCTGCCAAAAAAAAGCTTCATCTTTCCCACAAGCTGCAGATCTTCTCACTCTGAGTCACAGAACCAGTGTCAGGACCTTCACTCCAAGGTTTTGCTGGTCCTGGAAGGGCCCTGGGTGTGCAGTGCATTGGCTCCATCTGTGAATTATTCACCCTGCAGTTCCCTCCCCTGGGGGAGCTGGGGGTGCTCCGTGTCTCACAGTGGTGAAGCCAGTCCCCCTCGGGGGAGATGTGCAGCCAAATTCCCACACAACACACAACTGCAGGGCAGATCAGCTGCCTTTCCATGGAATGTTTGCACCTCCAGCTTTGTCTCTAAGGATGAACCCCTGAGTTGTAAGACCCAGCCCAGTCTAGGACCCAGTAAGACCCAGTCTTGCCTGTCTAGGGTGAGCTCAGGTTCTGTGCAGTGCAAAGGCAGAGATTACAGAGCAAAGCTGCTGCTCCTGGGCTTTTAGACCTCACAAGGTATTGGAACCAAACCTGTGGAGTGGCAAAGCAGAAATTCTAAAATAAAGACAAACCCTGAGAACTCCAATAAAAATGTAGCACATTCTGCTCACACAGTCTAAGCTTTTGCTCTTTGTCCAGAGTTACATATGGGTGGAAACTCCTTATGTCTGGGGCAGCTGCCCCTTTCTATCCACACAGCCTCTCTGGAGAGAGATTCTTCCCTGGCCTGAGTGATGGAATCACAACTTTGCCTCACTGTTTATTTCTGGAATTTGGTTTTTGTTGCTCAGTTCTCTTGACTTGTGTCAGACAATTCCATGGATGCTCTGGCTTCCAATTTGCCAGGTATTAAAGTTGGAGACTGAGAGAAGCTTGAAAGTTTAACTTGGCCCCCAGCCTGCATATCTGAGTGTTGGAGAGAAAAAGGAGTTATCAGGGTTTAGTTTGGCCACACAAGGGGAAACTTGCAGTCCCCTTAAACTCCCAGCAAGTTCTAGTTGAGTTTCTGGCCCTGTAGGTCAGGAGGACACTGGATATTTGGGAATAACCCACCACTGAAATCAGGCTGGTGTTTGAAGAAAGACCCCTAAATGCTGACATCTCATATCTGCTCCAAAGACAGAGAGCTGGTGGGTCGGGTCAGAAGCAGGTTTTGTCATTCTCTGTCTTAGCAGACCAAAATTCAATGAACTTTCAAAGCTGTTCCTCTAATCTAAATGCATTTCCCCATCCAAGCTGTGCAAGGGGCTTTGTATTTTCCCTTTAATGCTCCTGGCACTGACCCTTGTGTGAGCCCTGGTCATGCTCAGCAGCAGAGCATGTGCTGTGTGCTGGGAATGACACTGCAGCATCCCTGCTCCATCTGTCCCTGACATCCCATTTGCTCCATAGAAACTGCCCAGCACATCAGAGCTCAGCCCTGGCTTGGGCAGTGCCAGGGAAAAGCAAAATGCCCTGAGCCAGTTTAGTGCCCTGTGTAAGACAGAAATCCTCCCTGAGCCCCACTGAGAAACACTTTCTGACTGATTAATCACACAATTTTGCAGCTCCAGGAGTTAGCAATGGTTATGTAATGAAATAATTTCATTTAAAGCTAAGCCAGCCATTATGTGGCTCAGTGCTTCTCCTGCACTGCCCAAAAGAAATTTCCTTACTGCTTTTGCCTCTGCAAAAAGAGGCATTTTGCCTCTGCCTCCTGAGTTGTGCAGCTGCTGGAGGTGATCAGAGCTGCTCAGTTCTGAGAAATCTACTCAGAGCTGTCCCAGCCCAGGCCCACCAGGCTGGCCCTGTGCTCACCATGGTGTAGTCCTGAGGATTAGGGAATGCTGTGACATTCAGCTGGAACACAGCTGCCCCCTGACCCAAACTCATCCCAGTTCACCCAGTAACCCCCTGAGATCTCCTTTGTCCTCGTGTTTGTGTCCTGTCTGGGACAAGGCAAAGGGGGAGGTGAGAACCCCAGCCATTAACAGCTCCCCTTTCCCTGGCCTGTGCCACATTTCCTGCCACAGATGAAGGTGAAAATAGCAGGAATTAGATGGAGGACGAGTTAGCCTGATGTTAAGTAATGCTTCACAAACTTTTTCAGAGTTTTCTGAAGGTGCCAAAGGTGTTTAGAAGGTACCACAGAGGATAATCCTGCAATAGCCCCAAGGCCTCAATGACCTACTGAGGTTTCTCTTCCCACTGTGTGAACCAGAGATTTTGGTTAGAGGTAGAAAAATCCTGAAAGCATCAAAGAGCTGAGAAATCATTACTGGAGCTGTTTATTTTATGTGAGAGGGAGCCAGTTCCTATTAGCCTGAATTTTGGGGTCAATGACTTAAGAGGAGCCTGGAGCAAGAGAGAGAATTGCAAGAAAATCCCCCTGTGCAGAAAGGACTCCTCATTTACTGCAGAGCTGTGGAGCAGCTCCTACTGCTTTGCCATCAGAAGCCCAAGTATTTTGCCCTAAGTAGGAAAAACTAATAGACTGTTGTGTCCATGTAGGAATCCTGGCTGTGTGTTTAGGACAGGATGACAAATTGGGCTGAATTTTACCATTTACCTCTTAATAACATGTAGGAGCTTCAGGGCTTTGTAGGAGCTTTCACAGGTGTTTAATGAGGCACAGAGTAAGAAGGATTGGGTTTTTTTAATTTTAATTTTTCTGCAATTAAAGTAATAAAAGGGTTATTTTTCCTTCTGGTGGTTATGACTGATTCACAGTTTGGTTTAATACATTTCAGAGTGAGTGCTGTGCAGCAGGAATTTCATCCTGGGTTCCCCTCTGGCACTATCAGTGCATCTATATTCTGCTGGTACAGAGAACTCCAGGGGTTGGGATCAGGAATTCATGGTTTTCAGCACTTCTAAACACAAAGTACAGGTAATATAAAGTTTTCACAGGCCAAAGCCACCCACTCCTAGAGTTTGTGTCCCCCCTGTGTGGCCAAGCTGCTCAGCTGGCCCTGACACTGTCCAGCTCCCCAAGAGCAGTGAGATGGAAAAATCCCAGTGAAATCCAGGCTGGGGAGCACAGCCTTGCACAATTCTCCTTCTAGTCCTTGTCCTTGTAAGCACAATCCTGGGGAAAAATGTGCCTGATGTCACCCCTGAGTAGCCACTCATTCAAAGTTTTGGGAGAGCTCAGTCAGGTCATAATGCAAGGAGCAGTATAAATATATTTATTATCTCAACATGCTCATGACAGTAGAAAAATCTCCTGGAAGTACATTCTGCCATGGAGCAAACATGCTTCCCTGGCTCATTTCTGTGAGAATCAAAAGGATTCCAGCCCAAGGTAGGCTGAATTTTTGTGGGGCACCTTGTGTTTGACCAGGAATGCCTGATATTCCTGAGCAAAACCCATCTCTTTCAGTATTATTGACTTGCCTTAAGCCCAGTTTGCCTTTGGCAAAGGCAGTGCTGGGATCTGGATGCAGAATCCAGAGCCCAGAGTGGCAGAGCTGATCCACTGGTGTCCTGGGCCTTGAGCAGAACCAGCTCAGTGATGCCAGAGCATCTGGGGAGAGTTGGGTTTGGGGGAGAAGGGGGAGGGATGGGCAGATATCAAACCTTTTATCATTTTAAACTATTAATATAGAGGCTCTGGGAGAATTTTAAAGCCTGTTAATATTATAAGCTGAAACCTGACTCCAGAGTCATCCCATCACTAAATCCCTCTGTGTTCACTGTGCTTCCCTGAATGCTGATTCCAGTGTCCTTATCCCAGTCAGGCTTTGCCTCTCAGTACATTTACTGCTGGGACTTTCTACTTTAGCACAGAAAATGCTCAGAAATGGTTAGTCTGGTCTAACAGTGGTCCCAGGCCCAGAGGATCAGATTTATCCTCACTAAACTCTTGACACTGACACTCCATGGTGTGGACTGTTGGCAGGTTGGAAACAGAGGAATGAAAGCAGGATAAATAAACAGGAAGATTTTGGCAAAAATAATAAATGCAGCCACCCTGGTTTAGAAAACATGCTCAGCCTTTGAACAGTTTTGTTTTAGCAAAGAAAGACTTTGAAAAGGATCCAGGGTAAATGTTTTTGATAGAGGGAGATACACCATTAACAAGGGTGACTTTATCTCCCCTGCTAAACCCACATCCCTTCTGACCTCTCCAGACTATTCCAAATGCTGTGGAGGCTTGTTTTTCAAGTTATCAGTGCAGCAGCACCCAGGGGTGTCATGTCCTCAAACCAGAGGCCACTGGGGTGCTCTGCACTGTCCAAGCTCTTACTTGTGCCAATGGAGAAACAAAATAAAAACAAGCCGAAAAAAAATCTCTTTCTCAGCTGGACCTCAAAGATTCAGTGAAGGAGGTGGCCAAGAACAACCACACCCCTGTCCATCCATCCCATGGGAATCAGGGTCTGGGAAGGAGGGGACAACAAGCACAGCTTGGGGCAGGGTTTGCTGGCTGGCACAGGAAGGATCAGGTGTCTCCTGGGGAGTGGAATCCATCCAGGTATGTGGACTGGAAAAGGGGTCAGATAGGGATTCACTGACCCCACAGGGCCATGGTACTTCACCCTCACTCCCAGTGGGCCTGATAGTTCAGATTTTCCTGGAAACCTCTAAAGAAGAGGCTGTTATGGAATTCTGGTGTTTCTACATCTGCCTGGATGTTGGTTTTTCAGAAGGGGCAGAGAGAGAGAACTTCCCTTTGCCAACTCTTTATCCAAATGGGAGAAATGCAGGAGGGAAACAGCAGTCAGAGGTGATTGACAGCAGTCTTTGGAAGGATAAATCCTACCAGGGAGGCTGGTTGTGGGTGTTGAATTTGTGACAATGTGACATCATGCAGGAAAGGGAGCTAAAGCATCCAGGTAAAGCATCCCAGTGATGCAGCTCCTGGTTTTGGAGCTGCATTTGGTCTCCATAAGGATTCACTGCTGGCAGGAATTCTCTGCACAGGAGAAAAACATGGAGCCAGATCCAGAACTCTGCTAATTCTGCCATGTCCTGGGACAGGGAAATGCTGCTGGACAACAAGATCCCTGAAGTCACATCCCTGTCCAGCAAAATCCAGAGCAATTGAGTGCTCCCTGTTAGTGCTGTCCAGAATTCCTTCTGTAACCTCCTGCCTTTTCCTGCTCTCCTGCCTTCAAACATCCAGGAATTGATGGTTTTCAGGCATGAAAAGACATTGGGAGCTCTTTCCATCTGCTTTTCTCTCTGAGTGAGAGAGTCACTCCCTCCAAAACACTCTGAAAATTCACTCTCATGGGAACACTCTCATAATATCCAGAATTGCAGCAGGTTTTTCCTCATCTATCATTTCTCTTTAATGTAGAAAAGTGGTGACTTGGTGGAGAACTCTGGTGGGAAAGGTCATGGAGTTCAAGAAAGAGGAAACTAAGCCAAACCTCATCAACAGATTTGAGAGAAAACTCAAGGAAATTCAGCAAAAGGCTAATTAGTTTAATTAACTGAATAGACATGGGATTCTTTGCTACAGAATCGGGGTTTTTTTAATATTTTTGGGAACTATTCTTTGAAATTCTACCTGTTGACATTTGAATCAGTAAAATGGGTCACTATTGGCAGGAAGGTAGAGAAGGCCTATTTCACTTCTAGATCACATTCCTGCCTCTGATTGTTACTGAAATGGAAAGAACTGTGAGCAAAAAGCCAAATATCTGCTTTTATTCTTCTGGGATTGTACTATGAAGGGATCAAACACACAGCAAACACTGTCACAGCCTCTGTTTGTAAACCAGGCCTGAAAATACAACTCATGGGATCGTGGGGCTGGTGGGATTTGGGGAGTTCTCTGCAGGATTGTCCTCAAAGGGATGACACAAAGGTAAAAATGAGGGTTCTGGTAAATACATTTCCTATTCTTTACTGTGCACACACCTTCTTAACTTCACTCACATCCCCTCAGTTCAAAGTCTTCTAAGTTAAATACACACACTGGTATAATTATAAATGNCCAGTTCAAAGTCTTCTGAGTGTCTAAGTTAAATGCACACACTGGTATAATTATAAATGTGGGGGTTTTTTGATTAATAAAGCAAAGTCTTCAAACTTTGTTCCATCAATGAAGGAGAACAGTGGAGAGAAAGTCAAGAAACAGCTGATGTGTATATTCTCAGCTTTTTGCTCCCATCACTTGCCATCTGCAGAACATTCTGCCCCTTGATCTTCAAATCCTCAAGCTGTGATTTTTTGGGTTATAGGGCTGAAATTCAGACTTGAATCTCCTTGTTCCTTGTTTGCATAGTCTAGAACTTTTCCTTTGGAATCAGAAACCAAACTGCAAATTTCAAAAGCCTTTTTCTGAAGGGAAGAGTGGCTTCCAAAGCCCCCCCCTGCCATGTACTCACGCCAGAGCCATGATCCCATAGGGCCAGGAACGGATTTCCAACCTCTTGGGGCTTTTTATCTCCTCTGATGTCAGCACCATCCCACTGTCCGACTCCTGAGGAGCAAAAGGAGGGAATATCAGTGCACTGGGAGCTGCCAATCCTTCAGAATATTCTCCTGTCAGGGCCTGTGTTATCAGTTTTTATCCCACTGTTCCCTTAATGCTGCTCTGGAGCATGAGAGCAGTTCCCTTGTGTTTGTGGTGTTGAAGGTTTTGATCAGTAATTCAAAAGAACACCCTCAAAATGAACATATCAAGAAATAATTTGACATTTTTCTAATTTGAAATGGATATTAAGCATGACATATGGGTACTACATGAGTTGGATAGCTGAGCTATGAATACACTGAATTTTAAAGAATATATCCAGGAACTCTGGCTGGGCTCCTCCAAGAAACAGCTCCCTAAATACCTCCTGGAAATACACTCTTGGAAACCCAGAAATTCGAAGGAAGTGGAAGTTCTGTGGCATTTTGCAAAGATATAAAACCATGGCTTTTGATTATGTGTTTTTTATGAGCCATCCAACAAAACCTGATCAGTGTTAAAGTTGAGGTGAGCTGAAAGCTGAGTCTCCAGGTTGTAATTAAAATCAAGATTTAATTGTGCTGTTACACAAGTTCACAGACATCACAGGCCTCATTTTAAGTCATTTAAAAATATTAAATGTCCTGGGGGTTCCTTTGCAATTGAAATCCGTGTGTTTGTCAAATCCAAGACACAAAGGACTCCAACATAAAAGTGAAACTCTGGTTAGTTTTATTTTATCAGCCAAACTGATTGAAATATAAAAATTAACCCCAGCAGACAATAAGCAACAAGCAAAAGCTTTTTTATAAATGCTTTGTCATGTATCAGTTGTTAATAAGATCAGTTTAGAAACTGCTTTTCCAAGAATAAAGCAAAATCCTAAATTAATGAGGTCTGTCAAAGCCTCAGTAGAGCCCAGCTTGTCTCTGGTTTTTATCTGGACTATTTCCCCTTAAAACACGTGGTCCAGAACAGTTTATTTAAGGGCTGCCCTGCATTTTTCTTACACTCCTCTGTTAACAGAATATCCACAGACATGCAGATAAGTGGCACAATTGCAGGAAAGTGTGGTGGGAACACTTGGAGAGATCCTGGGCAACTCTTCGAAATAATGACCTAATAAGTAATAATATCATGATATTTGAGATAATTTTAGCAACCCAAGTGCTCTTACTTTGTCCAAGAGCAGATCACACCATAATTTTGCTTAAAAAGATCCTCGTTGAATTGTCACATTTATTTCTGCTCTGATGGTGGATTATTACCCCTTTTTTGAAACTTTTGCCTCTTCATGGAAGGACTTTAAAATACCCTGGAAAGGGAGCACTTGGGCTGGTGCAGCAGTAACCTCTTGCTGAGACTGGAGTGATATAAGAAATGTCCTTGTGTGATTCACAGGGACACATTTTTATCCTGCAAGGGGGAAGATGCAGGAGCCAGACAACTTTCCAAACCTTCTAATCCCTGAGATGGATAAAAAGACAGAAATCACAGCTGGCAAAATGTTTGGGAATGCTGGGCCTCAGTTTGTGCTGAGCAGGAACAAATGAGAACTGTTAGTCAAGGACATGAAATATGTGCAGGACCAGCTGGAGGCCTGGCCCTTCCCCAGGGGCTGCTGTGAGCAATGGCTCTGTCCAAGAGGGAGTCTGAGTTTAGCTGCTCCTCATCCTCTGATCCCTGCCCTGCTCCTCTGCCAGGAGCTTTCCTGAGGGATTTGTGCTTCCCCCTAAACTTGGAGCATCCCTGGAGTCCAAAGGTGGCACAGAAGGTGTCACTGGGGCAGCTGGTGGGCACAGCACAGGGAATTCAGGAGCTGTTCTTTGATTTTCTTAAATAAGGAAAGAAAAATAGAAAGAAACCCCCTCCAACCTGTTGTTTCAGAGGAAGCCAACAAGCAGAACCACCATTCTGTAACAAAACAAGCTTTTGTTTTCCCCTGCAGTGAGAATTAAAACTCCCCCACACTGCAATGGCATTAAACTAGTGATAAATGAGTTCACTTGGGGTAAGGAAAACCCAGGGTTTGTGTGATCCAGAGCAGGATTTTGAGTCTTGGAGTTGTCTATCCAGAGCTGAGCACCCTCACCCCCAGCAAGTTATTTGTCTGTCTCAACCATCCAGGATGTGTTCTGGACACAGTTCCTTCAAAGTGCCTCATTCCAATGAACTGCCACTTTCTTGTGGTAGAAAAACATATTGAAATATGTTTTAGAAAGGCCTTTGGCCTGATGAAAGCCAGGGGAATCACACAGGAGCTTCTCTTTGAATTATTTGTTAAGCAAAATACAGGTCCTGCTTTGTGGTCACACAGTGTGTGAGATGCCGGGGCAAAATCTGCCTCATTTAAAGCTCTTTCTTCCCAAACAGATTTCAAAAGCTCTAATAAGTGTTTCTGGGGCTGGTGACAAGTGATGTGTGAGCCTGGTGGGGAAGGATGCAGCTCCTCCCTTACCTCATGCAGCACTTTCTCCTTTTCCACGGGCACCTCATCAAATGTCTTCACACTCAGGGGTCTCTTCTTGCTGTTGTTCCTGAAAGCAGCAGTTGAGGGCTCAGCAAAAACCCGAGCAGGGGCTGCCTCAGGTGGTAGTTCAGTTCCACCCTGACACAGCCCAGTTCCACCCTGATACAGCCCAGTTCCACCCTGATACAGCCCAGTTCCACTCTGATACATCCCAGTTACCCCCTCACAGAGCCCAGTTCCA
>WEIV01014088.1:0-27815 GCA_013390005.1 Calyptomena viridis
AGTTCCAATCCCCCTGCCATGTAGGGATACATCTCATTATCCCAGGTTGCTGAGCCCCATCCAGGGATGAGGCTTCCACAGGCTCTCTGGGCAACCTGTTTCAGTGCATCACCACCCTCAGAGTACAGAACTTTTTCCCAATATCTGATTTAAACCTACTCTCAGTTTGAAGCCATCCCCCCTTGTCCTGACACCACATGTTCTTGCAAATAGTTTCTCTCCATCTTTCTTGTAGACTCCCTTCAGTACTGGAAGGCCTGAAAGCCCTTTTCAAGAAGCATATCCCTAGCTTAATCTGGTTTACTAGATTTAATTTTCTGTGTCTCCCATCTCACTGACTTGTGGAATAACTTTGCATTTTTCAGGATAAAAAAGATGGATAGGGTCTTAAAATTTTGTGTTGTCAAAAGATACTGTTTGTATTCTTAACCAGATACACTACAATCTTGAGACAGGGTATGCTGCTTCATTTAGTCAATGAGATTTACCGAATCATTGCAGGGAAACACAAAATGTCTGTCAGGCACTGAGCAGCAAGAAGAAATTGTGCACACAACTACTTTTCTTAAGCAAAAAATCTGAAGCTAGAACCCTGAAATCTGTTAAATGTGGGGCATTTTTTATGCAATAGTAGATCCTGACTGTGTTCTCAGAGGCTGCTTCATTTAGGTTTCACTACATAGGTGGACTACTATTAACAGCCTTGGTTTAAAGCTGAGATCTTGCTCAATCATTATGGGATTGGAGCTGGCAGGAAGCACATACCCTGCTTAGGGCAGCCCTGCTACTGGCAGCAGGTGGAGGACTAGTTTCTGACTTCTGCACTTCACAGCCAGGAGTTTATGGGGAGTTCTGCAAATGGGAAATTGGTGCCTATGCACTTCTTGGCTTTTGGTCCTTCACAGGTGTGGCAAGTCATTAGGCATCCACACCAACCTCCAGCTCTGCATTTCTGCCAGTGCAGTTTATCTTCTGCCAGCTATGGGATGTTTCCTGTAATGTTGAGCAAAATTAGAAAAGTGAAAGAGGTTTTAATGTTTTTGTGGATCCAGTCATATTTCGACTAAATATACTGACTGCTACTTTATCAGCAGTAAGCATATATTGCCTTCGTTCCCTGCTAATACAAAGAATAATACTTCGGTTCTTTTTAACCTCTTCTTACTTGACTGTGAATGTGTAGCTCTAAAATATACCACGATTCAAACTATTTGACTACACTGTTTCGCAAACAGAAGCCAAGTGCTGCTGCTTTCATTCAACTGTGATGTGATGCTTGTCATTTCCTTGTATTATTATACAAAATTGTGTCTCTGTTGGCCAATCTTTGAAAGCAATTGTATAGATACTTCAGTACATAGGATGAAATTGCTGATGGTTATGCAATGGGATTTACCTGCATTTCAGAAAAGGCTGTGCAATTGCAAGATACTGCAAAGTGCTGATCATATTACACTGGATGTTCACTCATTTTTACTGGTATATATATTTTAATAGGACAAATTTAAGATTGCATTGACCCTGGTCTTTCTGTTACATAACTAGCTGACTATTAGTACAATGTAAACTTTTCTGATTGTCCTATCATAAAAACATTGCCATTGCTTTCCAAAAAGTGGTGAAACTCAGACAGCCATTGTAAGAGTCAGCCTATTATAGGCAAATTTAATAACTATTATGACTTTCTAAAGATTATTGTATGTATTTTACCAAAAAGGAGTATTTTAAATTAACTATCTGAACATTTTGATTAAAAAAAACTGTATTTATACAAGGCTTAGCAGCATATATAATAGCATGTAATAAGAACACGAATATGTAGCAGACTGACTTCATTTTAAGATTTTGTGAAGCCTGCAGGAATTAGCCGATATAGAGATTAATAAAATGCCTCCTGAGTATATAAACAATCTGTCTGCTATGAGTGTCCTGAAAACTACCTCTAAGGCTAGCCTGCCCTATTTTCCATACCACAATTTTGTATGTGTGGCTTTGGAAAATGTTCTTTTAAGCATGCAATGTACTTAGTATGTAAGCATGCTTAGTAAGTATTTTAGCAGGCATTCACACTGGCAGTCAAAGGAATGTCCTTTAGCTGGCAGTATACTCTGCTATATACAGCATATAGATTACCTCATGCATGCAGCAACCCCAGAAACTGCTTTTCTATCACAGCATATACACGCAGACAGAAGGCTGGAAGTGAGCCAGACATTGTAAGAACCTCTAAGAGATTATGGTGCAACACAGTGCAGCCATTCACATGTACAGAAGTCAGGAAATGCACGCTTCCAGTGTGTTACTGCCTCGCATCAAGAAAAACCTGCTCTGGCTCATGTTTGTTCCCACTTCTTAATGGGACAGCTGAGCACCAGCTCATTAGATGGAATGTCTTCACATATGGTATTCCTAGGGCTGCCAAGGATGACTGAAAATACTGGAAGTGAACAATGGGAGAGACTCAATAATCATCTTCCTCACTCCTGAGACTTGACACAAGCAGGGCTAAGGCATGCAAAAGAACAGCATTTCAAACAGAAGGTCAGCTTCTGTCAGTTTGAGATTCAGTGAATATATTTCATGTAACTAAGTTTTTTTTTGTGCAGAATACGTACAACACAGACTATGCCACTGTGAACCTTCCCTACTTCACTATTCTTATGTCTTGGCCTTAACTAGGACCTGAACTTTCCTGCCAGTTGAAGTCTTAGCTCTCTTTGATGAGATTACAAACACAAATATCAATTAGGTAAGATGTGAAATTCTGAGTAAGAAGACACTGGGGAACAAAATCTGCAGGCTGATACTCACATGGAAATACTCAGGTTGGAAATATTCAGCAAGAATTACTTTAAATGTTGTTATTTACTAAGTAGACACTTGTATTTAAAAAGCTTTATAGTATGTTGTTTCACAGTATTGTATTACCCTATTGCAATTGATTTTTAAGAGGTTAGCAGTTCTGTGGGAATGGTACTGTACTATGGACTCCACAGACTGAAAACCACGTATATGATGCTACTGTGTGCCAGCTGATGGAAAGTGAAGCTATCAGGTTTCAGCCCAGCTTCACATGTAACTGGTCCTTAAGCACCACTCCTTCAGATACTCTTGTTTACAATCTCATGAGGAAATTTGGGAGCTGAAGGGCTAGAAATCTGGTAATCTCCTCAGGACTGTGTGGAAAGCTGTAAGAGGGACTGATCCAGTAGGAGAGCTTGCATAGCTAGGTTCTATGAAGAGAGGAACTCTCCAGGGCTGCCAGAACCAGCACTTTATGTATGAATTTATTTTAAAATCAAATTCACACTCCCTTTTCACCACAACATTTCTGGGCAAGCTTCTGTATTAAAAGTAGAAAAGAAGGAAAAACTCATAGCTCCAAGTATCTGAAACTTTATACTCCAAGTGAATTTCCAGTCACATAAATATATGTTTGGGTCTAAAGTCTCTCAGCCCCCAAATTTGGGTAACAGTATGAAAAATGATAAATCTAGAAAAAACCCAAGCCTTACCTTCTTGTAGAGACTTCTCAGGTCTCTGTACTGCCACATACTATTGAGGACCTGAGATGCTGCTTTCACCACTTTAGGCGAATGCCTGTTACACACATATATTAAAAAGGGAGAGAGAGAGAAAGAAAGAGTGAGAAAGAGACTGTTAAGTACAAGACACCATTCATCCCAATTTTCAAAAGCATTGCTATGGACTTAGACCTAAAATTAAAATGTGTTTCAAGTATACCACAAGATCTTTGGTTGGCATCTTGGAGACCGATGTGTTTTTAAGCAAGGGCAATACATATTATTTCTATACTAATCATTCAGCGAGGGGCAAAATATGTGCTCCTCAGTACACACAGGGATTCATGTTGAGAGCTCAGTAAGAGGAGTGGGAGGCAGCAATTGGCAAAACTGTTGAGGACCCAACTGACATTATGTACATCTAAGATGTCCTGGCTAAAACTTTCGGCACCAAGGACAAGGAGTCACAGCCAGAGATTATTTCTCTACAAGCTGCCAAACTTCAGCTCATGACAGTGTGCTCAACTCATTAAGCTCCTCTTAGGAGTGGCCAAAAGAAACACTCTGGATGGGTGATGAGCACTGGTTTTGAAGTGCAGAGCCAAGACGTAGAAATACAACTGATTATAAAAAGTCATGATAAATTTAATTTGGAATCCAAATGAGGACATGGATGTTGCTCACATCATTACTCTTTAATGATGGCAATACAATGTCATGTTGAAAACCATGTAACTTCACATGGGCTTTCCCTTCAGATAGGTTTTGAAAGATCTAAACTACTGTTACAATCACTTGGAGTCATATATTCCTCTTGGAATAGGTAATTATAAAAAATCTGAAAAAAAAGAAATTAGAAAGTATTCACCTCAGTGAAGAAGGGTCAAATAGAAAAGGACCAGGAAAGTAACCCAGTCCATTGAGCAAGCACACTTTGTGCTGGACCAAAATATACATAAAACAGTAGAATGCTAGAAAACCTTGCAAAGGCCAAAGTCCAGAGTGAGGACTGATGGAATTTGAAGCAGTCATTGAGGTAAGTCATGTTTTACTCAGAAGAGGCATATGGATTGCAAAACCAAAGAGAAATCAGAAAACCATCAGCTTAAGTTACTGATTTGAGCAGGAAGTCTTCTCAGGGGTCAGGCTTTGGTACATTCTGTGACTTCTGAAAAGGATCACTGGTAGGCTGACACTCAAGCTGGTAAAGCAATATTCACGACACAACTTATTCAATTAGTTTATACAGTATTTCCCCAACAATTTATTTGGTGCTTTTTTTTTTTCATTTTTATTCCATTTCTCACCCAGAGTACAGCAGTAGGTGAGTAACTGGTGTGTAAACAGGACTTGGATAAACCCTTCTGAGCATAGCTGTATTGCCTCGTGGGGTGCTGGTAGCATGGAAGAGGCAGAAAAATAACTGTGTCAACCACCCTATGAGTACTGAGGAGAGACAGGAACTATGCAAAGCCAAATTGGGTTTGGCCAGTATAACCTTGTGAACACCAGTTCTCTCATGTGGTCATATAGGGAAAATGTTCAAGCCCTGGGCATGTTCCAAAGGCTAATACAGCCAGCCCCACACTCCTGGCACTGATACATACCAGGATGCACGGCCAGTCTGGTATCCTACACTTGTAGAAGATGCTGCTTCATACTGGACAAGATGATTTCATACTGAAGTGTTTTACTGTATTACAGTGAGCATACCAGCATTTTTATATCAGTCCAACAACCAACAATTCTGATTTTTGAGCAATGTAAGAACTGTAAGAAACCAAACCAAACTAATAGTGCACAGTGCTAGCATTTCTGAAAGCTGAAAAATAAAACTTTTACTTAAGATGGGCATTTGTAGTGCTGTGTGTTGACAGGTTTTCTTGTTCTAGAACTGTGTAATCTGTAACAATAATAACACAGGACTGCAACTCAAAGTACTTGAGAGGGGGGATATGAATCATGATTTGGAAGGGCTTTTTGGAATTACCTGAGCTAAATACATTCATTAGAAATAGATGTCTTTCACAGTTATAAGGGATATTTAGACAGGGAATTATACCCTTGGATCCTCCTAAAACTGTCCATAATACACTTCAAAAATCCAAACTCAACAGGTATTAATAATCTCTACCAGATAATGAACAGGTAGACAAATGCATTATTCTGAGGAAAGACACAGTAAGCTTAAGAGGAATGGATATGAACCTGCTTGCAATATCAGTACATTTGATCTAGAAAATAGAAATAAAAATTTAAATAGATCTACTACAACAAAATACATATGTAAATAAATTGGCAGAGCATGGGAAGCTCCCACAACTGGAATCGCATACTTGGTCACGCTACTACTTTTTACCCCTGACAATTAGAATGTAAGAATGTTTCAATAATGAATTTGGTATGAAAGGAAAGGGGTGACAATAGAAGAAAAGAAATGTGATTAAATTATATTGGCAATGCTCTGATCACATAGGAGAGCATAAGTTCTCATACCAATGTAGGGTGCATAAATCTTTCCTTCGAGTTGTGGCCTGGCTTTGTGGGGCTCTTTTAGTGCTCTGATGCTGCAGTAGGCTGTGTGATGACAGCTTCGAGTAGGTGGACTGATGGGTTTTGTACACTACAGTGAAGGCTTTTGATTTTCAAACTGCCATAGTCCCATTGCACTATACTTCAGCAGGTTGACAAGTATGAGAACCAGGCTAATCTGTTTTAGGCAAAAGAAGGATAAAGAGTGAACTCTTCATGAAGAGTGTGTACATAGGCAAACAGACAAGATGAAACCATAGCTATTCTGAAAATGTCACAGTTGTGTGCAAGACTTTTTTTTTTGCCTCACAAAGCAGCTCTCTCTTCTAGAAGCAAGAAGTTAGGAAAATCCAGGGACCTGTTTTTCTACTATGGCCCACCCTACCAGAAAGCTGGTGGCAGGGAAAAGGGTGCTGTGAAGAGGGACAGTGACTTTACGTTCTTCACTCCCAGAGCAAGAGGAGGAGTCACCTCTTCTGCAATCCAACTACTCTGGCCCCTAGTGTTTATCAGGATCTTCTGGAATTGCTTAGAGATAGATAATTACTAATTGTAGATAATTACTCTTCCTTAAAATGTACATGAGGTGCACTGCTTGCACTGTTGACGGTACACCAAAAACAACTGAAAGCAGAGGGAGATTGCATTCAATACTGACATTGTCTGTTTCTTGTCATCTTTCACAGCAGGCATATGATTTCTGACGAACCTAAAGAATTCAGCTCACAATTGCACAGAGAAGGGAAACACATTCAGGACTAGTAATAACTGCTGGAGAGGTTAAAAAGGTGCAAGGTGATTTGCAAAACATACTTGTCTCCTTTACTCTTAGATATGCCAACCAGTTTCTCAATGCCGCCTGCGTCTCGTAAGGCCTTGGCATTCTCCATGTTTTTAGTGATGACTTCATGCAGAGTGCAGCAAATGGCAGTAACGGTGTCATCAGACATGGCCTTGCTTGCTGAGCTGTTGCTGTTGTTAGCGCCTGGCAGTCGGTGGACCAGATCCCTCATGGCATACTTGCCTTTGTTGAAAGAAAATGAAGGGAAAATTCAGAAGATACAGCAATAAAGGGTGATGGAGAAGAAGCACAGGGAAAACACGCAAGACTATTAGCACCATTTGCATCACCGCACGTAATCGAGTTGGATACTGATAGAATTTTGGAGCAAGCTACAATTATATGACTGCATGTTCAAGCATTTCACACATTACGGACTGTTAATATTTCCACACTGCATCAGTTGGAGACTTTGGTCACGGCTACACCATGACCTTAAGAGAATGAAACTATGATAGTAAAGGCCAAGTATATGTATAAAGATAACCTGAAAACCACAATTTACCAAACTTGGCAAGTCCTCGTCACCCACCAAACTCACAACTTGTTACTATAAATTAAATGTGCATCAATTGTTAAAACCACAAAAGTGAATGCAAATCCAACGACATCGTTATTTGTGAAAAAGTCTTCTCTGAAGGACCAGTTTCACTGTACAAGGTTAATTATATAGTACATGCAGTAATTCAGCTGGGTGTATTAATGTTTTTGAGACTGTATTGTTTGGAGAAGACACCACCTTTTCCACACATCCCTAGTTGTATGCATGGCACTGACCAGGAAAGGAGCCTTTCTGACATCTATTCCAGACTGGTATTTAGTAAGGATTTACTTAAGAAAACCCTAACCTCCAGAACTTAAAATCTCCTAAAATGAAAGGAATTTTTAAAATGGTCACATGGAACATTCCATGAAAAAAAAAATTCTGTCAATTATGTTTGGACTCAATGATCTTAAAGGCCTTTTCCAACCTAAATGACTCTAAGATTATTGTAATTTTGTTGTGTTTAAATGAAGAGATTTTTTTTTTTTTAAATTTCCCCTGAAAGATGTGTAGTGCTTGTGAAAACCATAAAAAAGCAGCTTCTGAGAATTTATATGTATATATGTAGTATAAATGTAAATATATATAAATGTAGGGCGGGGTTAGCACCAGCAGACACATAAGAAGCCTCCCATCAGTTCTAAAGGATCACTATTATGGTAAATGGTCACTCAGTTGTTCAGTGTGATGAAGAGAAGTTCAGAGAGGGTACAGGCCTGATGAACATATTACTGAGGTGAGTGAAACAACTCTGAATCACCTTCAGTGCAGCTGTGCTAGGAATTTGCATACAGCAATCACTATGAGTGTGTCATGCAGGATGAAAAGGACAGGAAAACTGAGAAATAGAAATATAATTAGTAATCTAATCTACATCACATTTTGTGAATGAAATAATCAGGTATGATTATTATACATAATATGATAATTTAATCAGATTTTTTGATAACTTAAAAATGTTCTGATCAATTAGTGTTTATGAGTACTTACTAAAAATCTTGTTTCTGAATTCATAAAAGTTGCTTGTGTCCATGTTTGAAGCAGATGTAAGAAGAAAATCATAGCCTTTAACTATCAGACATTGAATGATTTTATTTCTCACAATTTTGCCCACTGTGGTAGAATGACAGTCAGTCATTTTAACAGAATATTTGTAATACAGATAAAAACTAAAATCTCTGTACTGAACTGTTAAATGTAAAGATTATCAAATAGATTTTGTGGCAATGTGAGGTCTTAGAAAATTCTGTATCTTGTAAAAAACATTCCTGAGTATAAAAAGCAAAAAATTGGCAAGGAAATGTGTGCAGTGGGATTTGAATCTTACCAGTGTGCTGAAATACAAATTGTTTCCTCAAACATTTTTATTTCTTTGAAAAAGTATTTAATTTAGAATTTTAAGCAATATTATTAATATCACATGTAGTACAGCTGTTAGCACCACTTTCTTTTTCAGAAATGGTTTGAGCAACCTGAAAACCTTTTCCCCTACACATTTATGAAACAGTGTTCTACAAGAGCCTGAAATGCTATCTACATCTGCATCTATTTGTCCCATGTAACATGAACATATTAATAATAGTTGTTTATCAGTGACAGTGATTACTTCAGTTTGCAACACATATCAGATTAAGCTTGTGTTTCAAAAAATAAAATAAAGCATGATTTGATGCATCTTTTATTTTCCTAGTACAGTGTCTACCATTGGTCAGGAGTAAGCAGAAGTAGATAAATCAGATCAGTGAGACTTTCTGCTTTACTCTGTGCACACACCCAGAACAATGTTCCTTTTTCCTTCTGCACCTCACTTAAATTGCAACAGAGCATATCACCATCCCAGTCCTCTGGTGGAACCAGATCATGATGATCATTCCATCAGCAGCCAAAGACCGCACTCCCGAGCAATGGGTATAAGGAAATCTGGATGACTGCCCCAAGCAGTCCCAGAACTGACCTAGTATTCCAGGCAATAATTTTCATACCAGTACACATGCCTAGATACATAAAATGCTTCTTACAATAAATAAAGACTTAGGAGCTATCAGGGAAATCTCATTAGACAAACTAAACCAAACGTAATCAAGCACAGCACAAGCATTCCAGACACACCAGTGCTCTGCAGTTCTGACATTTCTGCTGTGCCCTTCAGTTGGGCATGAGAAGAACAAATCAGTATTAGATACTTCAAACCAATAAAACAGGCCTTTTCATAGATGATTTGTAACAATGGCACAATACAGGCTCCTTTACAGGCTCCTTTATTCTGAGCAGTTGTAGCAATTCCAGCTCAATACTACTATTCAATTCTTATTAAGCTCCATATCAAAACTAAAATATATTCTGAGTGGGTTTGGTTGGGGTTTTTTTTGTTTGTTTGTTTTGGGGTGGGTTTTTTGGTGTTTTTTGTTTGTTTGCTTGCTTGTTTGTTTTCTCTAGAGTTGCAGGAAATTTAGCCTTTGGATACCAAGTGCCAGAAGACTTGACAGTACACATTTTGTAGACCTAGAATCTAGTCAGCATCTTTCAGCTGTGGCAGCTGGGCAAGCTGGTGTCCAGTTTGGAGCCCCCCTATCAGAACCTGTAATGACAATGCCAGGGTCCAAGTCCTGCCAGGAACAGCCTGTGAGTGAGACAGGTTTCCTCCTCCCAAGAGGCAGCCAAAGACAGAACTGCCACCTCCAACAAAGCTGCCAACACACGTGGGTAAAGCAGCTGACCATAACTCAGGCATCATGGCTCAAAATACCCTCTCAGGGGTTCACCAGAAAAAGGTGGCAAACGAGCTGGTGGTAAGAGGGAAGTGGTGGCTGGGCTACAGAGTTGATCTAAGCCACTCTTTATATGGTCTTAAAATCTATTAACAAGTGTTAATCTACTAACAACTGTATATTTTCTGAGGTCTGAGTACTTTGAACACTGCATTAGCTATTTGAATATATATGTGGGATGAGAAACCTCCCTGCCTCAGCCATAAGAAAAAAGTGGCATTGATTTAATTTAATTCAAAACATATGAATGTATATTGAAAAAGCAGTAAATTTGCTTTAGTACAGAATTAAGTCACGGAAGTTGAAAGTCAAGACCTATTTATACTGCAAAAAACATTCCAAAATAACTTACTTGCATTCTAACTGTGTTTTCTAAAACTATACACGTAGTTAGTTAATAACTTACTGTACCACATTCACAGAAAAAACCCCATCAGTTATTAGTTAACTTCTTTTAACTCAGCTATGTTCCTACTGCTTTACTATAGACATGAAGAAGAGTCATGTTTTCTAGCATTATCTATAGAAGAAACCTTTCTCTATTTTACAGTGATGTAAATGTCGAGTAATGTTACAGGTAGTTGCATCAGTCCAACACAGCTGACAACACACAGGATTGTTGACTTTTGCATTACTGTCTGTTAGATTCTGCAGAGCGTTTGCATTCAGAATTATTTTTTTCAATGTTAAGAACCTCTTCTGAAAGCAGACTGCAATGTGTAAAGGAAGCTAGTTCTGTACTGTCAGCAAAGTATTATCTTGCACTAATAGTAGGAAGGCTGGGCAATTCAGCTTGCAGCACAAGTCTCCCTGAATGGAAGAAGTGAGAACTGATGAGGGTCCTGGGAAGAGCTGGATGTGTGCTGAGGACTATATTAAAAGTAATAGTATTGTTAATTTTCATTAGGGTTCATACAGAACTACTTTGATCCACAAACAAATTGATTTTTTTTGAATGACATTACATATTGTAAGACACAAAAATGATCTGAAGTTTTAAAGAGGATTTACATAATATGATTAAATATAGCCAACAGCTTGAAAAGGAAAAAAGAATTCAAATTTATTTGTTCAATTTCACTCTTCAGGGGAAGGAAGAAAGACATTACACAGCTGTAACAGGAAAGAGGTTGTCTTGTGGGTGCTTGGGACAGCATTTTTCTGACACTACACATTTAAAAGTTATTTTTCTAAGATAAGACTTTAATTACTTTCATATTAAGAGGGTGATTCATCTGACACCATGCACTATGTGCACTACTTTTGTTTATTATTTCAACAATGAAGATTTATTGTTTTTTTCTTTGCATGACAGTCTCGTTAGCAAATTTAATATTTGCCTCCGTTACTTAATTCAGGAAACTTTTTACTTCACAGGATCAAACTGATAGCTGTCCTAACAGAGATTCTGCCTCCAGAATGAGAGCAAACTATTCTTCTGGTAGGTTTAACCAGAGCAAGATCATGGGAGATAAGGTTCTACTTCTGGAAGTATTTGCCTACCATTGCCTTGAGACAAATTCACTGATGTTGTAACCTCGCTGACTTCATTTCCATTTTTACTCATCTCTGAAAAAAAGACTTTGACACATTGGTGAATTTATTAAATTGTTGTGACATGGTTCCTAGTTTGAGAGAACAAGATTAGGAAAACTGACCTATTGAAAATACAAGAAATCTCAAAAATATATTAATTCAAACTAAGAACTGTGTCCTAGAGGTAGAGCTTGTTCTAGAAAAGTAATAGTTCACCATTTCCCACCATTAAAGACACCATTAATTCACCATGCTTTGTTGTAAAGATACAGATATCACATTCCAGAACTAGTAGTTCCTGTATGTCACAATAGATGGGAATTCTCTTTGTGCACTCCACATGCACATGCACTCCACTTGGACACGTGGTTTTGTGCTCTTTCACCATCCTTGTGTTTTTAATACCACTCAACTTCAGTATTTCACAGACTTCATGGCACGAATATGAGTGGGAGAGCTTTTATTATTAATATCAATCATTACTTAATAAATGTGCCAAAACTGTCTACTTAATTTGTATGGAACAAATTTTGATCATGAGTGTAATTCAACTGAGAGTCTAACACATTAGAGTGTATTCATCACATGACAGCAATGGCAGAAATACCACGACTGTATTTGATAGTTCATTTCTGCACCATGCTTTAATTGTCAGATACCATTGTTTCAAGGTGTAGCTGATTAGCACTACTGGCACTAGTGTAGCACCTTGACCCTCGGGGTCCAGCTGTTGCTGTTCCAGAGGAACCCTCTCCCTTCTCTGAACACTGGAAATTTTCTAGTACATACTGAGTTGCAAGAGTGGGTGTAAGAGTAAAAAAAAAAAAGATGATTATGCTTATTGCATTATGTAGCAAACTCTGGACTTAGACTGCCTAGACAATAACAAGGCATTTTGTAGGCTTCAGAGCAGCAGTCAATCTCATGTTATTTAAGAGGGTAAAGGTTTGTTAGTTTTCATAGAGAGATTTCCTTTTGCCACTGAAACACATGATGGGGAAAGACTACTCTGAATTTTAAAGGCAAAACAAGCTAAGAGATAAGAAATGCTGTTATATGGGGTCTTAGAACCAAATATACATGTTTTTGTGGGGCAAAGGAGGAAATAAGACCAAGATGATGAAGTAGGGTAACGCCAGAGCTGTTGGGCCAGGAGAAAAGGCAGCAGATGGAAGGAGACTAAGTTATATCTTTGAAAGCAAAAAAGGCAGCAGTACTGAGGTTGGGAGACACTTGTCTCAGTAAGTAGATGATTATGCCTCTGATTTTGGGAAAGGTGCAGATGAGTCAAGAATAAGAAAATATCTCCCTGATGTGGCAATGTTGGTTTATAAAAGAGGACCCCTACTTCAGAAGACAAAGCAGCACCAACTGAAATAAGGGTCAGTAGCCAGTACAAAGTTTACTGCCCTCTTGCTCAGCACTGAATGACATGACTGCCTCCAGACAGGCTTTCCACTGCAGCCACCAAACCAGTGACTATTCACCCTACTCCACAACATACAGTCTCTAGCAATGCTGACTGCAGTGTACATTGCACGTGAGGGACTGTAAGTCACCACAGTTTCCACCCAGCAATGCTCTTTTCCCTTTGTCTGGTGAATCCTTGTTTGACATGACTTTAGCTGTTGACAGAGCAGGTTTATGAAACTCTAAGGCAGTGCATACTGTCAAACCCACATGGCCTGACCAGTGCTGGCTAATGGTCTGTGATGCTGCTCATTGCAACATAACAGTTACTTATTCCTAAAACCAGTGTGCATGAATTGTTACTGGAAGAAGAAAGTGGAAAAAAAATGGAGCAGTAGGCCTGAAAAGCATGCCCCAAAAAGCATGAGCCCCACCACCTCCAGCAAGTGTCAGAGAACAGAGGGTTATGGATCAGTTTGGGATTCAGGTGTAAAAAGAAAGATCAAACCATTTTCAGGCACATAGGGGGAAATGTATGTGTCCAAACAGAGCTAATGCAGCTTTAAATTCCCTGGGATACCCGAGACACCTGCACAGAGTTGGTAGACCTAGGAAGACACAGCCTTCTAGAAAAGCAGATTTAAACAAGGTAGGATATCATATGGTCTTTTATGTTCAATGCTTATCTCTAGGCATCCACATATGCTTGGCAAAAATGTTTTCTAGGTACCCTTTCTTTTACTTCTTATGATAGTGACATCCACAAATATTTGTAAGCTCTGGCACTTCAGAGTTCATGCATATGAAGACATTTCACTACATAATGGTAATTGATTATTGTACTGCAGTTATCCCTACCCAAAAACACTCCCACTTTAGCTTGATCATGGATAAGGGAAAGAGTGACGAGTTGAGTTAAACTGGTTTCAGTAAGCAGCTCAAAGCTCATGGGCTGGAGCCACCGTTTTATCTGCTTCACATAAAGCACAGCCTGTCAATTAAGTTGGGATAATGAGTACTTCAAGCTAGAGAACAATGCCAGATTTCATTTCCTTGCAGTTTTATTTAAATTTAAAGACTCTGTGAAGATAAATTATTTTTTGAGAAGACAGAACGAATGAAACCCATTACACACATGACCTCCTGTTCCCCCAAGGATCCAGGTGCACTTTGCTCATGGCTGCTGAGACAGAACAAAGAATCAGGTGGAGATTCAGATTCCCTCTTCACTTTAGACAAACGATATATGCTTTTCATTTTTCTACCACCTCTAATGACAGGCAGCAAGATTTCAAGATATAAGATTGGTATTTGGTATGGACCACAACAAAGAGGAACAGTATCTTCCCTATGTATTGTATGTGGTGTGCCAGTCATTGGTTTTCTTTTTAAAAAATCTTTTTTATCAAGAATAAATTCAGCCATCAGTAGTATAGCATATAAAGCTCTACAGGGAGCTGGAATAGTCCTTTACAGTTTTAGGGAAGAAACCCTCAAACTTCCACAGAGTGATGAAAGCACATTGAAACACCAGTAACTGTGTGGTGATGTCAATTGAGATTTGCTTGTAAAAGAATCAAATATCTAAAAGGGTAACCAATATAGAAGCTCTTATCTTTCGCAAAAGATTAAAGATGTTGGTTCTATATTTTCCAAAAGAAAGGTATGGCATGAGGAGAACAAAGAACGACAAAGGGCACAGCCATAACAAGGATGAAAGAGCAATATATACAGAAGCTATTAGTACTGGACAAAGACAAAAGAGAAGCCTTTCAGTATTTTGAACCTGAATATGCCATGAGAAATCACAGCTGGGTGCAATGCAATCACTGCTTTTCAGTGAAATGCTTCTCAGATCCTTCATACATTTTCTTTGCTGTAGCAGCATTTTAACCCAGTTACCTTCCTCCTTCAGCTTCTCTACTTCCAGAAACTTTTCCATTTCATATATTTCCTGCCTCCCTCTGATTATTTTTCTTGTTTTCAACTCACTTTCTCAAGGCTACCCCCTCTCTCCTCTGTTACATGACTAATCATTTTTCTTCCTTGAGCTGTATCCCCACAAACCTTTGGATCTTAACTATCAAGTTTTCATTACCCTTCACCACATCCTGTAAATCTCTGCACCTGCTGCATTTGCCAAGCTTTCCCATTCTCTCCTCATATTGGTTTAAACACCTACAGTTTGATGCTCAGCTAGATGCTGCATTTGTCACATCCCTGCATGCCCATGCTTCATCCTCTACAGGCTCATGCTTTTTAATGTTCTGAAGGAAAGGAAATTTTAACTAGTTTACAAGCATAGATTTTAGACTCAAAATTACCAGCATGTTTAAAAGCTATTGCTCTTGTACTACTCTTTTTTTTTGTATATCTCAATTCCACAAGCAACAATTTAATCTGCTGTCACTTCTAATAACTTATTTTACTCCTCTGTCAGTGGAACACCTTCATATTCTGTATGTTTCTTACACAGCAAGACAGCAGATATTCAAACTTCAGATTAGCAGTTATCTTAAAAACTAGAAATTGGACAACTTCCAGGGCTCTTCAGCTGACCATAACTTGCAAATTCATGTCCCAATATGTGCTTTAAAGACTAGATCTGTGTCTGCACTTTGCATGCAGAAGCACTTCAGCTGGCTCTGTTGGAGCTAATGCCAAAACTAGAGCAGTGTGCTCAGACCCTGCTGTACATCTCTGCCTCTTCACCTTTGCTGCTGTCTTGTTGGCAAGTGTTGTGGGATGCATGTTGCCTGCCGTGTGCATTTCTGGAGGAACTCTCCCTCTTTTGGGGGAGTATATGTTTGCAGCAGAACAGTCAGAAAACTCATACAGAAATAGATTTATATGTACCATGGCCAAATGGATTTTCTGTTTCTTAACAGCACTGTTCACCCAGCAGAGTGGATGGCTTCTGTTTTGAATGTTCATCCATATATCAGCTGAGCAATTTCTATCCTCCCTCTCTCATGCCAGAGAAACAAACCAACCATCAAACACAGGCTGCCCAACTCAGGATGTGTTCTCTGGTTTCAAACCTGGTTTTTGAAGATGAATTTGGGAACAGGTAAGTAGTCATTTGTTGACTGTCTCACCCACGCTGGGACTATAAAAATGAGTCAGTTCAAGTTCAGCTTAACCTGCCTAATTATCTGCTGACCTGGTATGCCAAACAACTTCTGGGTTCAGTGAAGGAGAAAAATCTCACCAATAAGATTCTATCTGTCACCATCAGCAGTGAAGGAAGCATAATTTTTAAGGCAAACTATCACAGATATAACTGCTGTTCTGTTCCTGCTCCCTCGGCCTGAAAAAGAGATTTGACTGGTGGCCTTGGCTGTATTCCTTGCAGTCTTAGCTCTGGAGGGTTATCTGGGACCAAAAATGACAAACTCAGGCTTTGTTGTTGTTGGATCCAAGGAATTTATTCTTGTATGTTTTGGTTTTATATCCAGAATAGATGGAGTCCAGGTATGTGACAACTCAAATAATTTCCTTTCTAATTAATTTTGACTACATTTCCTGCCAGGTATACAAACTAGAAAAGGCAAGGAAAGAAGTTGTTAACCTACCTATTGACTCAGGTGGTGGATATATATCCAATTAACTGGCTCCTTTACACACCAACAGATTTATTTCTCGTTTAGACTTCACTGTCATCTTTCCTTTCATCTTTCCCCTAGCCCAAGGTAAAAAAGATTCTGCAAGGGAAGTGATTCTTCAGTTTAATTGCTGCAGGCTAAGTTTTCTGATTATTTGAGCTGGTTTTAGTCCCTTGCTATCTTCCTCCCTGTTCCCTGCAGAGAACAGAGCTTTTCAAAGGCCGAATTTTTTTAAAAAATATAGTCATTTAATTAATGTTATGATTAATCAGTGCTGCTAAAGTGCTTTGAAGAGGAAAAGTGCTATGTGAGTGTTGAGTGGAATTTTAGTTCTATCTGCATTATTTTCTGAGATAATATTTTGTTAATAATCTGATTCAAGGGACTTTAAATTAGGCCATAATAAAGAAGTAAGAATAGAATCTATTTTTGGAAAAGTAAGTTTAGGCTTCCACATCTATGCCCTAATCCAACACCCACTAAAATTAATGAGCCTGTCTACCAATGTCAAAAGATATTAAATTAGATTCATAAAAAAGTAGCTTTTCTTTTCTACTTTGGGCTTTTTTTTTTTTGTGTGTCCAAAACAGAACAAGATTCTGACAGTAGAAGTCAGAGTGAATTGCAACTAGACATTATCCTGTTTTAACTGTCCATGAAGCAATTGCAATTTATTTGATACTATTTTCCTGCTTCTTTACTTGCCCTACAATATTGCCTAGAGCTCCTTAAGAAATTGGTCCCCATGGTATGGTCGGAAAGACTGATTGTTTCTGCATGCTTTTTTATGCAGCTAGGACAATACCATGGTGAAAATAAAGACTCTTATGTTTACAAGTGTATATTAACATATTAAGAGAAATAAAATCAAAATGGGTCCTCATGATACGTTGTATTAAAGGTTAAACAAGAAGCATAGATGTAAATGCTTTAGCTCAATAAATACAAATCTTGGTAAAGTGGAAGTGTGTTCTGAAAACAACGTTTCCAACAAATATCAAAATCCCTTCAAGTCACACTGAAATGCTCGTATATTCCATAATTACTTCAGTGTCCAAACATTTCCTACGTCATCACCATGAAAACTCTACATGGAGAAGTTAAGGTAATTAATCTGTGCATGATGGCAAAACAACAATACTGAAGATAGGTATCAGTATTTCACATTGCTTTATTTTACACCATAGAATAAAATAATTTATATTTAGTAACAAAATCCTGGTTAGTACCTAAGGCTCAGTGAAACCACACACTAACTTCACACACGTCAATGGTTGGAAGAAGGACAGAAGGGAAAAGAACAAGTAAAAGAATAGCAACAGAAAAAGTGTTAGGTGTTTAAAAATTATTTTTTAAAACTTCAGAGATAATTTATCCAGAAAGTAAAGCAGTATTTGCTTTTTCTCCCTGCAATTTGGAATTGGTAGCAAAGACCTCATGAAGACACAGTGTTCATCTGTTGAAGTACTAATGTATCTGTATAACTAAACCAGACCATACTAAGGTCTGCTGCAGCAATGAAGCTATAGGTACATTTATTAGAAATGTACACTAGTCATGAAGAGGTGGACAGGTATTCAGTTTTACAGGTATTTTTTAGAGGTCACTTATTTCTGCAGATAATACTAATGTTCTGACTCAGTTTAATTTCTGTTCTTGACAGAGTGTTTTGTCTTCTCAGCAACAGTGTCTTTAGAAAAGCGCAAATTATATTGTAGTTTTATATTTTAATTCACCCGAAGCTACTACAATATAAGAACCTGAATACAATAGGTATGTAAGCAAGGATATGATGCAAAGTGAAAATATGTTCTGTGTTCTCATAGGAAAGGCAAAAATGCATCCGATAACCTTCCTTAACATTTGACTACAATATAACTAGTTTTTACATCTCTCATAAAAAAATTTCTCAGCTCTTCCAAGGTATACGGCTCATTATTAGCTGTGTTTAAAGAAATTGTGTCAAATGAATCCTAGTTCCAACTGCTCCATCAGAGTACACTTCTACTAAAGCACAGTTCTGTTTGTGCTTCCTCAGGAGGTACGAGTCAAAGGGTTCATAATCTGACTTGTTTTTGGGTTGTGCTACTGCTGATCCTTTCAAGGTAACAGCTTGAGGTGTCACCTTCAGGCTAGTAGCTGATCAAGTCTTTTCTCTAGTGGCCCTCAAAGGAACCTTGCTTCCAGACATCCATTTGAGCTTGCTCAGTCACTAAACTGCTGCTTTTTTAACCTGAGCCACAGCTGCTCACCTACATCAGAGTAACACATGGTGGGAGGATGCTCAGGACTGTGCACTCACTCAATTTCCTTCTCTCACCTCCATGGCAAAGCAACTGCTCATATGGTAAGAGTCAGAGAATCCACATGTTGGAATTGTTATGCTGGACTTGATCTGCTTAGACATCAGGTTGGACAGAGGAGATTTGTGTAAGGCAAAGCCCATAACCTCTTGGATCCTTCAATTCCATCTGTCTTAGACCTCTGCAACATTGGCTGACCTCTGCAACTTCCAAAGAGAGGGGGAGAACTGGGCAAATATTCCAGAAGTCTTCTCCTCTCTCCAGATTTGAGGAAAAGACAAATCTGGTAGAGAGCAGCTGGCTCCTGGGCTCCAGTGTCTTATTTTAAATGATCAGAGTGTTCTGAAAGACTAGGGAGGAGTCAGAGTGAAAATTTTACATGTACTCAGCAGCCTTGCTACTTCCATGAGATGTGGCAGAATATAAACTACACTCTGCATTGCAGTGGAAGGATGGGAGATGAGGTTTGGAGTGCTGGAAAGGATTTGAAATAACAACAGGAAAACAAAGCTGAAAAATAAATGCTCTCAGCTAAACAAAATGGGCAAGAGGTCGGATACAACGCTGACCTCCTAACCATGGGAGATTCAGAGGACAATATTCCCAAAGGTAAACTATTTCTTGATAGACTGCTCCTCTGAAAATTATAAATCTGCAGAATGTCATGTTCCCTTTGTGAGAGCAACCTTTGTTATCAGTGTCACCTTGAAAAACTCTGTACACAAACGTATGATTTTGCATACATGCATATAATATATGACTTTGCATGACTATTTGCTAATAGAAGCATTTTCCTCTAATTAAAATTAGCACTGATTCTTTGCTAAAATAATCAAATGTGTAAAACATATCACTTTAAGAGCATCCTGAGTAGCACACAACCTAAGAGATCCTGTAACTCTTCTCCTGAGAAGAGTAAGTAACAAGACGTTTATTTTTCTCATGTTGCACATTAGATCTACCAAACAGCAGGTGAACTCTGAAGACCACCACTGCATATTCTTTTGGTACATGGAGCTTATGCTGCAAAATCTATAAATTTGGACTAGGAGCCCTTTTATCTTTCTTAAGGTTGCAGGGACTACTCAGGATTTTGAGAAGAAAAGGAAATTTAGAGCCTGTATCTTGAATGAAATGCAAGAACAGCCATAAACAGGGTCATTCACCGATTAATTAAAAAACTAAGTTCCCTGTGTTAGAAAGATTAGCCCACCTCTGCCCATGTTCCCCGAAGGGCTAAATGTGTAAGACTGAAATGCAACCATTAATGAATGAGGTCCCTAGCTTAGCCATGCTTGACCATGGACCTTGATACTTCTAGCAGTAAAAATGAAATAAGAATTTATGCAAATAATTTCCTTATAAATCATAGAACTCTTGAGGCTGTTGGGATCCTCTAGAGACCATCTAGTTCAACCTCTACGCTCAAAGTAGGTTAAGCTCAGTGTTTTCTTATATTCAGATGGAATTTCCTGTATTTCAATTTGTGTTCATGAACTCTTGTCCTGACACGGGGCATCACCAAGAGGAGTCTGGTTCTTTATACCTTCCATCAGGCATTTAAACACACAGACAAGATCCCACTGGACTCTTGTTCTCTAGGTTGAACAATCCTGGTTCTCTCAGCCTCTCCTCACAGGAGAGATGCTCCAGCCCCATAATTATCCTTGAGGCCCATTACTTAACTTTCTCCAGTATGTCCATGTCTCTCCTGTACTGGTGAGCCCCAGAACTGGACCTGGTGCTCCATGTGTGGCTTGACCATTGCTGAGTAGAGGGAAATGATCATCTCCACTGAACTTTTGTTAACACTCCTGATGCAGTCCAGGAGGCTGCTGGCCCAATTTGCTGCTGGGACATGCTGTAGACTCAGGGATTTTTTTTTGATTTGTCTCGACAATTAAAGTAATGGCAATGTAGTTGGTACAGTGAATGTGAGACCATATTGTTTAAGCCCTTACCCTCATTCTGGGCACTTGTAAGCTGACCCCCGAACCTTATCCCAGCACCCTTCTCTAATCTCTAACACCAAGCCCTATCAAAAAGATGGAAGACTAAACCCCTAACCCTTTATCTTACCTGCACCCTAAACACTTGTTCTGATGGCAGCCTTAATCTGCTGTCCCTAACCCCAATCCTAGCCTTCACTGCTACTCTGACCCCCAACTTACATGCCAACTGCTTACCAAAAACTCTTCACAGAATGGTCAACCCTCACCAAAAGCCCTTATTCTAACTCCAAAACCTAATCCCTCTCCTCTAAAGGCAGACTCAACCCCCTTGCCCAGATTCCTAAAGCCCTCCTTCTTGGCACTGCGCATTCACTCCCTCTCCTGATCCCAGCTCTCAGGTGCCTGTGCCTATGAGGTGAGAGGTGGGCAGAGACCCAGGCAGAGATTATGCTTCAGCTGGACCCTTGGGGAGTCCTTCTGCTTCAGGACTTCAATAGGCAGGAGCTGGAGGCTGCTATATGAAACTCATATGAAAGGTGTGAGAGAGCTGGGCCAACAAGGAAGGGTGATTTTGTGGCTGTAAGTGGGATTCAGGTGATGGGACATAGGTTGCTAGACTGTGTTTGTTAAACCTTTACACTACCTTTGACCACTAACCCTAACCCTGACTCCTAGCCCCTACCTACTCCTACTCCAATCCCACACTGTAATCCTTGACCCACATATCACAAACACAAATCATGAGCCTGTAACTAAACCCAAAAATGAATAAGGTGGTAAAAGTAGAAAATAAACTGCTACAAGGAATATTTCTAGTCGTCCAAAAAGAAACTATCGTTTTTTTGCATGATCTTGCTCTCATAAAGCTGAGCAGGGCAATGAGGTAAGGTTTCATTTATCATTGTCTCAAGCAAACATTAGTCTTCAATATGTGAGAAAATTAAAGATTTTACTTCTGTTAGCAATGGTTTTCCTGCAACACAAGCTGGTTTCCAGCTTGATTTAGGAGAAACATCCAATTAAAATTCCTGCTTATGAATCAAATCTAGTGTAAAACAGATGGATATGATGCAATGCACTAGTAAGTGGCACTAGTCTTCCCTTTGACAATTCTGTTAAATACTGTATTTAAATGGCATCACTAAACTCAGTGGATCTTGAATACCACAACATCACTCTTAAAAAAAATCCACTCAGATAAATGAAACTTCGTGAAAAAACACAAGGGGAGGAGAGAGAATATTAGTGTTGGCATATCAGCTTTTGAGTGACAGACAGTTAACAGCAACATTGTGCAGCCACATGTTTCTTTAAACATGAGCTCCTTATCTAATATAAACAGCATTGCTAACCATATTTGCAGTCATGTTGTATAAAATTTACAGCAGACAAATCATACTGAAAAGATTCTTTAGAAATCATTAATACAAAGCACTCTCTTACCAATTATGTGATATTCTACTGGATAGCTGTTAGCTTCCAGATTCATTGACATGCATATTCTTATCTTTGAAAATGTCTGAAATATATCCTTAGTACATATTTATTTCAAATATTAAAAGTAAACATCCTGGAGAATATCCTGGAACCTGGCCCACTTCTGAGCTATGAAATCCTCTTCTGAAAGCAAATTATAGTAGATAAATCTGTCATTTATGTTCAAGTTCTCTTTGTCCTGGAATTATTTTTCCTTTCAGAGACTGGGTCAGATAATGCTCTCCTTATAATTCATAGAAGTATTTTGCTTTAGATAAATACATATGAAAAAATGTTTTATTAATATATTTCATAATTATATCTAGAATCAGAATAACTGATGTTAGAAAGGATACCTGGATTTTGTCTAGTCTGACCTCCCCACCCAAAACAAATGCAAAAACCAATGCAATGCAAAAACATCATGACACAACTGCAGATCAATAGAAAACTTAAAAAAAAGATGTGTATGACATCTCATATAGTTGACATAATACACTGAATGACACATACTGTCCTTTTGCTGTTCTCCTTCTAAAAAGGCTACTATTCATAATGAAAGAAACATTTAAATACAATGTTTGTGTCTCTTCATGTATGCACATGCATGTTTAGTCTCTTCTCCCAGTATGAACTTTAAACAGAATTTTCCCTACCTTAAGACCACAATAGACTGCATTCTTTATTACATGAATACATTCTCAGATATGAAGGCAGCAAGAGTATGCAAGTGGAAAGACTAACTAATAAAGACCAGAAAATATTTATTGGCAGAACAGGAATGGAAAATAAGATGGAATTGCTGAAAACAGGATGAAAAAGTGTTTGGATGGTGCTATTCAGAACACGTACTAATGGTTCATCATTGAAATATGCGCATTTATTAAAAGAATTCTGTAACAAATGTATGAATTAAGTACTGTAGACAATTTTGTATCCTGAGTCTTTATTCATCCTGTGTCAGTCAGTGGTATGGATGGTGATAGAGACAAGGACAGAGGCTAAAAAATGTTTGAGAGCTGGTTTAGAATTCAGCTGTCTTGATTTAAGAGGACAGAATTCATGAAAGGCAAATGGATTGAGTACAGAGGCAGGAGATGATTATCTGCAGAAATACAGAATGAAGAACAACTTACTGAGTAGCAGTTCTGCAGAAAAGGATCAGGAAGCCCAAGGAGATTGCAAGATAGGCATGTGTTACAAGATAGGTTGGTGTGACAAAGACAGCTACACAGAAGTGTATTAACAAGCACTCCTGGCAGAACATACAGGTAATATAATAATATATAATTATAAGATATATAATAATATATAATTATAAGAATATAATAATTCTTCTGTGCAAAGCTTATGGAGAAATACCACAACCAGTCTGAATGCTGGACATCAGGAAAGATAAGGACCAACCAAAGTGAGTCCAAATGAAAACAAATGAAAAATAACTAGAGACATAGATCATCATAGACTGCTATCTCAGCTTCGATAATATATTCAACTACTGTAACTATAGCTCTTCAACCTTCAAACAAGGTGTAACGCTGTGTTCTTTGTGGTACTGCAGTGGCATCACTCACTGATTGTCTTCATGAAGGACATACATGGCAGAGAAGGCTTCTGTTGGAGGCTGTAGGTCATCAAGACAAGACAGAAAAAGCAGAGTCCCTGAACATGTTGCATGTTTAGGGTGAGGTCTTCATATGGTCTACTTAAAAAACTTGAACAAAGAAAATTTCAAATCAAGTGTCCAAAATTGGAAGGTTTTAAAGAAATGGTTAAGATGGTAATTTTTATGGTTTCTGAATTTATGCTTGCAAGTTGCTCTTGCTGGCCTTGAAATGAAGTGATTGAGTTTATAAGTCCATCTCAGTCTTCCATTATTTATTCACTAAGCTAACTTAATATTAATAAATGATCAGTTAGGACTGAAACACAGTTTGCTCCAACAAGATAGTTTTGTTCCCCAGGAAGGGACTTGTTTTGGGGTCACAATATGTCAGGCACAGCTCCACTGATTTCAGCAATTAGTCCATGAGGCCCTGATGTCACCAAGGGGCTACGAAGTATTTCACTTTTCTCTTACCCAAAGGTGGAAGTTTGTCTCTGGAAGTATACTGTTGTCTCTGCAGACTTTGAAACCGATTTCTTGCTCTATTCCTTCTGTAATATACACTGTGGCATAAAAATACTAACTCTAGTCCCTATGGAACTCAATACACCACCACAGCTGTTAAATACACATATTTCAGTGGCTGCAACAGTGTGTCTGTCACCTTCCTTCTAATTGCTGAGTGATGAAGGGCTTATAGGAATGGCTTTAGACACAGCATTAACATTATTTGTTTGATACTTAGGCTTGTTGAAGCTGTATGCTGAAGGTATTGTATCCATTCCACTGCTGAACTTGGGAGGCTGCAATGGGCTGAGTGCTTTCAAAACTGGCTGATGAGAATTGGGAGATTTTGATGGCAACTGTGATTTATGTTGAGCTTCATTTGTCAAGAGATTGTGTTTGGGTTTAGGACTTTCAAACTTGCGTTCAAAGGGCCTTGCAGCACGAGGGCAAGGCTTTATTGTAAAGCAGTTGTAAGAAGGAGCAACTGTTTTCTGAATCTGTTAGTTCCTTTAACAGGGCCTCTGTCAGGAAAGCTTTTCTGAGGATAAAATGTGAACTGCACAATGCCCTCCCTAGAGGATCTGAAAACTGCTGGCTTATTCTGAGGTGGAGGAGGAGGGTCAGACACAGAGTTAATTTCAAAAAGTGCAGGCTTGTGATGTGCTGGGAGAGACAGGACAAGACTATTAATTGACTGAGGTTGTGTAAAATACCACTGTATTTTGAAGGAGTAGAAGGCTGAGCTGTAATTTGACAGATTGGCTCATAGTGTTTTTCACTAACAGGCCTATCAATTGATTTGTCATCAGTTGGTTTTACCTTAGAGTGACTGGTGAAGTTCAGCTGATTCTGCAAATGTATTGGTTTAGTGGGCTTAGAATGATGGCTGGTAGGAACCTGCACACACAGGAAAGCTCCTGTGATCAAAACGGGAGAGCTCCTTTCAATAATACTCTTCATCTTCTTCAGGATCATAAGGTTTTGGGACCTTCGGTTGAGGTCTCTGTGGCTCAGGGTCCTGTAAGTATAGTCCTCAGATGAAGTATCCTTTTAGTGCAATACACTTGTTGGAAGATGAGATAGTAAGATCTTGCGAAAGGAATGAACCATTTAACTTCCTGGTATTTGGAAGAAAAGGAAAAAAAGAAGCACAAAAACCCCTAAGATGAGAAACGGCAGATTCACAATCTGAGTCACCAGATCCAGGTCTCCGAATGTTTTCCTTACACTTTCAAATTGCACAATTCCACAAGCAAATTTGACTACCATCCTTCTTTTCTTACTCTCCCCTTTGTCTGCTCCCTTTCTTTCAGAATCAAGAGATACAGAAAGCAGAGACATCTCCCTCCACTCCTCTTCATAATCCAGGAAATATTCTTTCTCTTTGTTCGCAGGCTTCAGGTGACTGGGCAATCCTGGCTTCTGAGTCTGCTGCTGCCACAGCCAGTTGACCAAGTGCAGGTGACAATCCTTCAAGAGTTATGCACACACTGATGGGCCAATACTCAAGAGCAAGCACTGCTCTTTCCAGAAAGATTAATGTGCAAACAGCTCACATTGGTTGCTTTCTCCTGGGTTCCTGTTGCAGTCTAATCTAGGCTGTGGCCAAGATGGGTAATAAGGAAAGCTCATGTCATCCTAACTTTCAAATTAGTACCACTGCTTCTCAAACTACTTTCATCAATTTTGTAATGATGATGTGCTTTTCAGAATACCTTTTAGTGGATGACATTTTCTATGCATTAATTGTCCCTGACAATGACAAAGACACATGAGACTATTCATTCACAGTTACAGAAATCAATGCAAGACCAGCCAACGTCCAACTCAAGAAGCCACTCAAGACTTACTGGTTTTTCTCCTCAGGAACAACTGAACAAACCTAGGGGAAGAAATTAACTCTTCCAGCTTCAGGATGTGATTTTGCTAGTGTTTGCTCATTTAGTGCTTGTTCATTTCATTCTCTTACTTTGCTTACTTTGGTGACAACTCTACAACACATCTCTAGCCACAGGGCTTCAAATTGCAGCTTCTTATTAATACTGCCAGACAGATCTATTAAGTATTAGGTAGATTTTAGAATAAAATGGAGAAGGAAGAAGACGACATTTAATTCTGATAACAATGTGGAAAAGGCTACAATAAAGCTAATCTCTGACTCTTAATCGATTTTTGTATTGTTTGAAGCTTGAACTAGAGGTGCAGTTCTTTTTTCTTTCTCCTTTTAACAACTTTGCCTCAGCTTTGAAGTTTCTGTAACCTAAGGATAGCTTATCAGAAAAGTCTTAGTGAATGAAAGATGCTTAAACAGGGCTGCAAGTGAATGAGATGAATTTCAGTCTTCCTAGGAAGACGCTGAGCTCTTCAGTATAAGGAATATACATATTCAATCCCAAGGCAGAAGAATAGATTTAACTACAGTGGATAATGCACAAAACCCCATCCTCAGAACCAACCCCCATCTCAAAGGCTTTGCTTGTGATGTACTTGCTATCTCAGATTTCTGGTGGCTCACAAGAGAGGAGACATGGCCTTTTCTTTGGGGCTTGATTTAGACATTGTGGTACAGTATTGTACAGCAAAGGATAACACTACCTTTAACTGCTGAAGATTTAATACCTATAAAGGGAAATTATACATGCCAGCTTGTCAGCCTATCTGATATTATCATATTTCAAAGGAGCTCTCTTTTGTCTGTCTGAGGAATGCAGCTTATCTGTTTTTCTATTCTGATTTTCTAGTAAAGATGTGAAAGAATTGCCAAAACTGACTGGTTTGGGTTTTGTTTTGTTTTTTTTTATTTTTGAGGAGGGAAGAGCAGGGAGGGAGGGTTTGTGGTAAAGTAACAGTTTACAGCAGTGCAATAATACTAAGGTAATATTCATGGTGGCTGGAGTCTAACAAAATAAAACAACTTGCAGGGTATGGGTAGACATCCAGTATGCAAGTGTAAAAATTTATCAGGGAATGGCCACATTTTGAGCCACACAAGCACTGCTGGGGAAGTCACAGCTTTTCACCTCTCAGGTCAGATGCTCACATTATTCATACAAGTTAGTTCTGTTTTACAAAAGTTTGTCTGTAAAAGGAAATGGTAATTTTTTTGCTCCCCCAGCTAATTCTGGCCAATAAGTCAGGCAGTGCTGACTCAGTGCAGATGTGATGTGTTAATGAGAGGCTGGATAGTACCTAGAAGCAGGAGTAGCTTGTG
>WEIV01014088.1:30866-71175 GCA_013390005.1 Calyptomena viridis
TAATAGCAGATTTCAAACAATTTTATAGACGTGCCATGGCAAGATCAATGGGGCTTTGAAACTGATTCTAAGGGTTTTCTACGCATTCCTTGGGAGAAAAACTACATTTCTTTATTTTTGTTTAATTGAGCCCATTGAGATATTAAGTACCAGAATCACAGTCTCACCTTACAGAATTATGATAATAAGGGCCCTCAGCAAATTGATTATTTCCTCACTTATATCAGATGATGAGAATTTGTTACCCTTTTAATATTTTATAATTGCATATTACAAAACTACTGCTATTCAATCCCAGCAGTTATAACCATGAACAGCAGATTTGGATTTTTTAAAATATTGCTTGTTAAGTAAGGGTGCAACCTGATTTATTCTGAGACCTATTTAATCAATTGCAAAAATAAGAACCCCAGAAATGACCAGAAACTTATGACATAGTGACAGTGCTTCCAGCCAGTCCCTGACAGTGCCTTTTTAGAGATACTACACGCACATGAAAGTACAATATTCATCAGGAAACATAAGAACTCATTTGCAAAGACTGCAGCAAAAGACCTTTATTATGCTTTCTGTAATCAAAAGGATATTTCACGTTCTAATAACGTTATCTGAAACAAGAGCCTGTAACATTAAAACCCAAAATAAATGATGGAAACAACTAATGTGTGATTTAACTCTTAAAAGCAAAGAAATCCTACATCAAAGTACTTAACAAAGAACAATTATACTGTAAGAAAACAGAGGCCTCTGAAAATGGCATGCAGAAACCAAGTACGACACGGAGTTCCCTTTTTATAACTGTCAAAGACTAAACTAACACATATACACACATGGCACAGAGTTCATATAACACAACAAAGAAATGCCATCACCTTCTGCATATACCGTGCAACTGGTAACAACCAGCAATGTTGGGTAAGCACCCAATGGTCAGGAATGCAAGAAAAACTAAATTTAATTTAACTGCACTGAGATTTAGTTAGAAGGTAAGTTGTAAGAATCCAGACATCTGTACTGTTTCCTAATCTTGCATTCTTTGAATAGTGACTCCCTGGTATCTTCTACTTTTGCCATATTTTTATCTTGGGAAAATCAGACATTTTATGGTGCAAATTTTTATCCAGTGGATGATGATAAACATCTGTGTTGCATATTCACAGGTATTTTACTTCTTTATTAGCCTATTAGTCCTTTATTAGTCCTTCTGTGCAGAGGGAAAGAAATCTTTTAAGTCCCTGCAATCTGAATTTTGTAACAGTGGCATCTTTGTGAATGGTATGTGGGTTTCGTCCTTAAAATTCTTCCTTTTTAAGCACTCTGAAACACACAGAAGACAAGTTTGGGGACACTAAAATAGAAGTCATGTGGAGATAAGGACATTGTGTACTGACACTTCACCTGCCAAAATCTAATTTGGGAATGAGGATTGAATGAGATTTTGCAGGAACAACTGAACTAATTTAGAGAGTACACACATGTAGATACACAGAGAAAATCATTATTAAGATGACTGAAAGCAAACTATAGCTGGTTTAAATTTAATCAACTTACATTCATCTTTTTTTTCTTATTTGTTTAAATATTTCCACTTCTCAGCTCCACCTCCATCATCCTTTGAAACTACAGTGCCCCAGCCTTGTTCCCAGGGTCTTCACATGTGAGAAGAAAAGGACATTACCTTCCTTTATGAAATGCTATTTCACCTGCCACGCTCTACTCTCTTGCACTGACGTGTCATGAACAGGAGTTTGAGTTTCTTCAAAGAAAAGTACTTCTAGTAAAAAATGCCATATATGTAATTTCTACAATTTGAAAATCACTTGAAGTTGATAAGGATTTCAGGAGAAAAGGCTATTTTGCATCTTACAGAGGATCAAACTAGCTTGCTGTTGCATGAATTGAAGCTGATACAGAACAGGCTGAAAACATGTTTTGATACTTAACTGTTACTGTAAGGCTGTCACAAAACTTGGATTTTGAAAATTGCTTCTTGATCCTCATGGATTTAAAAGTACTTTTAAAACCACTTTGGCAGTTTGTGAGATTTACATTTCTACCTTTGTATATTTTATGGAATATGTGACTAAATTATATGCACTTTTAGATCAGAACTCTGAATTTTCAAAAGATAAATAGCACTTCACAGCATGAACATGCTGAGAAACACAGATGAAAATTAATATTAAATTGTTTGAAATGTCAGTCTTCTGAGTGACAAAAGCAGATACAGTTACAGTTTAATTGCTTGCTACCTCATGCAGAGGAACAGAATAAACCAGAAACTGTTTACCTCAAACAAAATACAAGGTGCAGGTCAGGGCATTTCCTATGTGTGAAATGCATATCACTGAAGTAAAAAGGCACATCCCTTGGCTGTTTCTTTTTGGTTTTTTGGTGGTGCTTTTGGCAGTCACATCAAATCTAGGCTTTCCTGGGCCACCTCCACCAGATTTTGCAACTTTTATAACTTGCATTCAGAATTTAATCTTAAGTAACACTGAGTGTGAACACAAACTGATAAAATCTGTAATAAATACTTAAAGACTTTAAGGTTTATAAACCTTAAAACATTATATGGCATCACTTCAAATTATGACCATCATGTAGATAAGCTGTCATGGTGTAATACTGAAGATGATTCTCTTGAAACAGGCATTTAAAATAGAAATAAAGGCATTTTCCAGGAATTTTCCCATATTTTATTCCACTAAAGGAATAGCTGACCTATGGCTAGATTGTGGTTACTATTTGTGGGGCATCTTGATCTTACTGTGATAGAGATGAAATGCTGTAGGATTCTTTGACTTGGCATTACAAGGAAAAACAGATGTGTGAAATGAGTGTCCTTCATGATTACAGATTTAAGCCTGCACGTAGTTATTTCTGCTCTTTTGGATGACAATGAAAAATTGTAGTGCTTTTTCACTAATTGCCCTTGCAAAGTCTGTTGGCCTAATTATAGGGGAGCAGGACAGTACTTAATCTGCATTAGCAGAACAACTTGTGATGGGATACTACTTCCCTATGTTCAGTCACATACAAATTAGCCATTGAGTCTCTGGCTTCTCTAGATTCTCACACAGGACCCACTACACTAAGATCAAAGAGGTAAGTGGGATGAACACCTACAGGTGAGTTTTCTCTCTACTGTCCAGAAGTCTACCTGACTACTTGAGACACCTTTTTTTTTTTTTAAGATGGTTCATGGTAGCAAAAAATCCCTCCAAATCCAGACAGATGTATTTAGGCGATAGGGAAATTCACCTGTATGAGTGAATTACAGAGTTAATCTGTTAATAACAGAGTTAATCTGTTTTTGAAAATGTTTGATCTTGACTTTGATACTAAAAATAAGAATGCAGTTTTACCAGTGATGGTTTCCATCCCCCTAAATCCATTCACATGAGAATGTTGTTTAATAAGAAGTGATAAAGAGAGAAAATTTTTCTAACCTAACTACCACATCTGCTTGTCAAAAATACATTTGAGAGAAACTGGAGCAAAAGGCAAAGTGCAAGTGGCTGAAAGCATGTTAAAAGTCAAGATCTCCTTGACAAAAGGCTTTTATACTGCAATGGAAAAAATACAGTTTATATTCTCAGCTAACTCGTGTTTACAACACTAGAAACCAGGGAGTACAGATGTTGCCATATACATGTCATAAAACATGTTTAAATATGCATTTACTAACTTAACTAACATCTTTCTCTTCATGGATATAGAGTAAGGAGCACCAGTTATTAATGCATAAACATACATTCCATTTTGTAAATCAACTTCCTGTTGACAGCCTTTTCTCATTCAGGTAGCAGTTTATTGTTTTGCACAGCTCAACTATCAAACACAACAAATGAAGTGCAATAAGAACTGACACAAATTAAACAAATTGCAGTATATATTCTGTCTCTACCTTCTTCTGAACAAATGTCTACAATCGCTGATCAATGCTTTCTGGCATCTTCTGCATTGTGAATTTATGTCAATTTAACATTTCAGTGACTAAGATGCTTTATAGGTTAATTAAAAATTCAATTAAAAAATTCAGCGTCTCCCAGATCCTTGCAGATGCATGTGTGAGAAATTCTGAAATGCTCACATTTAGAAAGGAGAGAAAACTGCATGTAGGCATTTGAAGTGGGAGGAAAGCTGCATATTTGATTTAATCATCTCCTGACACATCCTTGTATTCTCTATCAATGTACATTACTGGGACTTAGCTGCTGTTCTTGTAGCTACAAAACTGAACACGCTTTTCATTTGGATTTATTACTAATCCTGAAACAAAATGTGACCATGTTCTAAGACAGGAGGACCCCATATAGTTGTTTACGATCCAGAGGAGTCACGTTCTGCTGTGAGAATGCAAATACTTGTTTCTGAGTGTTTTTAGCCTCACAGCTTAAAGGAAAGCTTTCCTTATCACACTTTGAAATAACATACCTGATGCTTCTTTGAGTGCAAGGCTGGTCAAGATGACCTTGTGAGGTTTCTTCCAAACTGAATTATTCTGCAAGTCTAATAATTCATTAGAGTTGTGAACTGATATATCTTTCAATCAAATTTCCTGAAGTTTAGCAATAAAACTTTGAAACAAAACACCAGTTATTCCAGGCACCCAAACAGCCTCACACTGGTCACAAGACATAAACTCAGTGGCAATTTACATACTCTCTAGAATTTTTTCACTAAACAGTGGTGAGACATTAATATGGGGTGAGATCCATTTTACTGCATGTTAGATAAAATGAATCACCTTCTGTAAGTCTCTCTCTCAGTCACTTATAAGGGAGTCTAATACAGGCATCTTATATCAGATGATGAACTTTTAGACATCTAGCCAGATTCAGCACATATTAAGTAACAATTTAATTGCTATGCTATCCTTGAACTTTGTGTATAACTTATAACTGCATTATAGACTGATGAGTAGTAAATGGAGAATAATTCAGTACTCACACCTTTTAGCCTTCAACTCAGGAACAATTATGTAAAAATGACTCCTGGTACAGGTCCTGTTTCAGGACCTGATTCAAAAGCTTGTGAAGGCAGAAGAAATTGTACCACTAATTTTACTTACCTGAATCAAGCTTTTATAGTGATAGCCACAAAAGAAAGATGTCTTAAGTATTAAAACAATTCAACTTATCTCATCAAACTCCCTCGAGTTTAGACTCCTGAATAGACACCCAGATCACCTGGACTGATTAAAATGCTACTAATCTCTAAAAAAAAAGTTAACCACAAAAATAGAGGCCAAGAGAAAGAACAGCGCTTATCAATTACTAGTATAATACTTCTCTTAGTCAACATTGACCCAGAATAGCATTAGAAACCACTGTCAGGATAAAAGAAAAATGACAGAAAGACTTGAGGCACAAAATTGTGCACTGAGGTTTTTGTAACTCCAGCTCTGCATTCACTCCGGCTGTACCCTGTGGACTTACCCTTAAACAGTATGAAATGCAATTCTAATTTCCAAATGCAATACTAAGTTCAAAATTTTACTTCAAAAGGACAATTCCTATGTTGTACATATGAGTTGGCAGTGGCTCAGGTGGCCAAGAAGGCCAGTGGCATCCTGGCCTGTATCACAAACATTGTGGCCAGCAGGGCCAGGGCCAGGACCAGGAGAAGATCCTTCCCCTGTACTCAGCATTAGTGAAGCTGAACCTCAAGTCCTGTGTTCAGTTCTGGGCTCCTCAATTTAGGAAGGACATTGAGGTGGAGTATGTCCACAGAAGGGCAATGAAGCTGGAGAAGGGTATAGAGGGTAAATCCTATGAGGAGCAGCTGGTCTGACCAGTGACCAGGAATGCACCTGGGCAGGATGCCCAAGGGGGGAAAACTGGGTGCTGGATTACCTAGTGCCAGCACTAAGTAACCCAGGTTTACCATGTTTTTGTCTGAGTGCAGTTTAATTTTGGGTGGAACAAGATCAATATGTCTGCTCTATTGGCCAGGGGACACATGGTATAATGCAAAAGCAATGAAGAAGGAGAAAAAACAGAATCCTTTTAAAGACATGCCTTTCATGCCTGAAATGAAACGCAGGAAGACCACCTCACTAAAAATAAAGAAAATGCCACTATGACGATGGCTCAGATAAATTATAAGAGAAGCCTTGCATCAACCTTTAGCAATTTAACAACACAATTGATAGATCTGTATGAAAAACCAGATTGGTCAATTCAAAGAAGTCTAGTATGAAACTCCTCACCATTTGAAAAAAGGATCTTTTTGTTTGTTTTGTCAGGGATTTTAGCAAGCTTTCTGATATCATTTCCAGGTGCCTCAACACTGATTTATGGGCTGCTTGGCAGAAGCAGAATTTAATATATCATTCTCTGGCATAATTCAGTAAAAAATTGTCAGCCGGGAATGGAATGACACCACCACTGAAAAGAAAGCTTTATATAGGCATTAAACCCCCCAACCAACTCGATTCTACCTAGATAATTTTACTATATATACAGTCGGAAAATTCACCTCTAAAAAAGGTTATCTTACGGGGAAATTACAGCTTGTGAGGTAGAGTTTGTCACCACAAGAATACGATGCAAAAAAAAATCACAAAAAGATAAAGAGCATGCCAATTCTGCTCAGCCAGAAAGATGCTTGAGCACCTAACCTGATAAAGCAAGGCCCTTTTGAGTCCTCCTTTCCATAACATCTAAGGCATCCTGCCATATGTGGAACTGCAATATCACAAAAATGGATTGCCTACAACGAGTTGAAATCCTTGATCAATCCCAATGTTTACCATTTCTAAAAATCAGCTCTAACATGGGCCCTATTTGCTAAAAAATACTTGAGAACAAGAGCAGTACTGCCCACTACTGCTTTTTCTTTGAAGTTCAATGATGAAAACCAAAGAAATGAACATACAAAGATCATAGCTGAAATGGTTCAATCACAACTCCCCTGTCATATTGGTATGTTTGGACTGTTTTTAAACTGCTGCAAAATTGTATGATTCCTCAGAATAACCCTACAAATAACTGAAAACCAAGCAGCATTTTACAGTTGTTACTAGTTGGCTACATAAATTTGCTAGGTAATTGTTTTCAATAGACATTTTCTGCCTCTTTTTTTTTAATTCATCTCTGCTTTTATCACATGTTCTACAAGAATTTAACAAAATATTAAAATTTTGAGGTTGTGCAAACTTAGTATTTATAATTTACTCAGTATTTTGAATGGTATAACAGATTAAGACAATTTCACATGTATAGTTTTACTTTCCTAAATGAAATCTGCAGATTTGAGAACACTAGTACAATACACGAGAGCAGTGATTGTCTTGTTTTAACAACCTGAAGAGCACTGCTGTAATGAAGCAACAACCCTAAGATACCACTGGATAAAAATAATAAATATTATGAACAAAGTATCTAATTGTGGAATTCTGCAATTAAAAGCAGAGAACTATGCTGTAATGATAACAAATCAACAACTTAGCAAAAATGAACAAAAAATCTGCTCTTAACGCACAGAAGTAAAAATAATTTTGTCATGATTGCTGAAATAGTTAAAAATCAAGGAAGAGATTATTTTTCAAAGACAGACCATGAAAATAAAAGTTCAACAATCCACAGTGTTTGGATGAATTTCCGCTAAAAAATCCCCACCAAAAGCCTAAACAAAAGAAGTCCAAACCCCCAAGATGTGTGCTTACAGCAAATACAATCAAAATTCAGGGGTAATAATGATTTACATAAATTATTTCCTTTTCCTTAACTGCATTTGTTTGTGAATCAAGAATCTCCCAATTCTTTTGCTGGAGCCACTAATCTGCCTAGTAAATTCCTGTAACCATCTTAAGACTTTTTTGATTTGCCACTTCATGCCCCAAAGTTGCAATAAATAATGTGAGGATCAGGAGTGGGTGCTCTGCTTAGATCCTTCTACTGCCAGCCTAGGAATGAAGTGCTGAAGCAGAATAAAGCCATTGCTTTTCTTACAGAGATTACACCATGAGAGATCAACACTGCACAATGTTTAATTTCATTTAAAAATTCCTTGCAATATACCAGCAAGCTGTCACATAAAGTCAGAATATGACACACTAGAGAAAGAATTAAAGAAATTATTCTAGAAATGTGAGAAGAATAGTTTCCATTGTGCTCATTCTGCTGCAAACTGGAAAAAAAATCCCTAAACCCACAGAACACACAGATTGTTTGGAAAGAACATACCTATTAACTCTTTATTTCTGACATCTAAGGCCATGTTTCGTAAAGCTGTAGCAACTGCACAAACCACCCGGTCATTGTCTATTCGAAGCAGTTCCACCAGTATTGGCAATCCTTTCTCCTTGCGGACAGCAGCGCGGATGTACACTGACCACTGCAATGACACACGGCAGAGAATCAGGCAACTCAGACACCCCCTGGAAACAGCAAAACATCTGAGGTTGTAACAGAGTAAGGGGTAACAGAAGCATTTGGATGCAAAACTCAAAAGAGGGGAAATAATCGCATTGATGATGCTAGGCAACCACTCAATTTGGCAATCTGCACTGATTTTTTATGGTGACAGAGAAATTAAATGATGAATTGACTTTACTCCTAGCACACCTGGCTACATTTTTACAGCCCAAGTCTGCAGATGACTTACTTTGCATCAGTATTTTGTATGTAACATCTTGTTTACTGCTAAACAAACAGAATTTATAGTACAAAATATATATTACAAAGCATGTTCAAGAGGTGTGAGTATTTCTTTGTTATTACCACAGGAATTATTCAGTCTACAAACATGAAAATGCTGTTATAATTTCTCTTATTCGTCCACTTGTTCAGAAAGGAAAATGAAGACAATTATATGTCTGGTTTTGCAACCTGCAGTGAACCTAACTGGAATACTATTGTTCATTGAGGTGTTAAGAGATTCCCTCAAGAGCTGACCTGAGGGCAGTGCAGGCCCGTGCTGTGCCAGGCTGCAGCACTTTGTGGCTGCAGAATAAATCCAGTGGCTGATTCCATCAGAGAAGCTCACAGGCATCTCCCAGTTGACAGTCGGTCATGACACCACTGGCATGGCCTTGTCCTTATATCAAAGAGAGCAGTATGTTCTTACATAAATATCGGTTTTATTTGACATTAGAAATGATGACTAGAGTTGTTTACTTCTAAGAAATCCTCTAGGAAGGAGCTTTAAACATCACCATGCTAGTATACAAGAGATCTGTGCAGTGTGCTGTGACTAGGAGGTCCATCCAATGCTGCCCAGCTTGGAGTTCCCGGCATCTGAAGACACCAAAGATTGGCTCTACTACCCTCTCTTCCATTCCCCTGTTAGCTCCAGCAGTTGCAAATAATGTAAACAAGACCAAAACTGTCACCTTGTGGTTTAAAAATCTATGGGTATTGCCAAATTTAAGATGTTTGGACACGTGCACGATGTGCAGGTCTCTTCAGCACAGTCCACTTCAAAATAAGCCATGACTAGGCACATATGCCCTCCCACTTTATGAAATCTTCTCTGGAATCTTCATGAAGTTCACATTCATGCTTCTTGTACTGACAGTTGAAATTATTGAAGCAGAGTGTCTCCTTCCTTTCAGTGCTATGGCATGGATCCTTATCTTGTAATTGTACCTGGAAAGTGAAGACAAACTCGGGAAGGCCTTAGCTTTTGAAATACTTCAAATATTTCAGAAACTAGGATGATAAGCCTTAGGATTTTCAGATCATGATGACCTTCTCTTTTGACAAACCTTCCTTAAAAAACAGTTAGATCACACTGTAAAGAATAATTACATTGCAGTAGCATTACTCCATAACCAGACAAGGTAAAAACAAATGTCATGAAACAAAGTATTAGACAAGGCAAGCACATCCACTGTCAGAAGGCAATGCTTAACCCCTGCATATGGCCTCTACTTACCACAGCTGAAGTGCTCATTTTTAAAGCTAGCATCTGGTTGTATAATAAATAGATAGGTGCTCTGAATAGCAAAACCCAAAATATATATGCATGATAAGAACAGTAGATGTGGAGATAGACAAGAACTGCAATGCTGCAATATCTGGAGTACGAATTCATTCTAGTTGGTATCATTCAGGGGAAATTGGGAAAAAGGAAAAGAAACCAGCATTTAAAGAATATTGCTTTATTAATTCCTCTCTGTAGTAACGATTTGTAACAAAAGCCAGTTGACTGGACTTTGCTGAAGATGAAAATGGTAATGGTTATGATATGCTTTCCAGTCACATAAGTTGGACAAGGGGTTCTCAGCATCACTGAGTAATGTGTCTAAAACGTAAATGTGCTGTCATTTTCTGCAGCAAAGAAAATAATTCTTAGGAGAGTGAAGTGGTAGCAAGACTCTTGGTTGATCTTATTCTACACTCTCTCCTCCAGTCTCTTCTTCAGAACCAGTGTATAGGATGATCATCAGATAAAAAACTAAAACACATTTTAAGGATCAATGAGTTTAACTGAAAGTATCTGATGAAAAACAATTTCTTTCCTACACTTTGATTCTAATGGGATATTAAATATAAAGAATGCTATAAAACCACCAAATGAATATTTCTAACCTTTCTGTTTTAATAAGTATGCATTTACTCGCCAGTTAAACACATTCTCATCTGCAGCTGGGAAATGAGAAATACGTCTTTGCACTTTACAAGTACTTTATTTTGTACATCTTTCCCAGGGGAGGCCTTTGTTATATCTGCTGTGATTACAGGGTGACTGCCAGAGTGAGAGTTCATGGTAGGAGTGAGAATATTTTGAGAAAGGAGTGAGTCTGTCTGCTTGAGGTGACGGTCCAAGCTAGCAGACAGTATATTGAAAGATACTGTTGTTCATTGCAGAAATACATCACAGATGTAACATCTCCAAAACGGAGTAAGTGGAGAACCAGTGGGGGTGTTTATTTTGAGAAAAAAAAGCTTATTTATGTCTATTCAACACCAGAGAGAATCTAAAATGATCTTTTAGATTGTTCGCTATATTTTAAAAACCTCCACACCAAAACCTTGGTAAACAGTTTTCCTTTGATTTTTCTTTTCAGTCAGTTACCAAGGGAAAATGCAAGAACTTGTTTCATGAAACTAGGTTTACACAGACTTCTCGGGATACATTATTTTCATCATCCATTCCAAAACCAAAGTTTAAAAGAAACAAATAAGGTAATGTTTTTCTTTTAACCCTAAGGAGAGTAAGAGATGTTGGAGGAGAAACACCGAAATAACTCAGTATGGAAAAAAAGAAAATACACATCTTCTTACTGAATAAATGACATGCAAGCCTTCGGGATCTGTAATGAACCAATTAATTTGATCACAACGGTAAAGAATACAATTCCAAAGTTTTCACGGGGGAAAAATCCAGATATAATGTTTTACAGATGCACACATGCATACATACACATAAAACAACGGGAGAACTACAGAAAAGTTAGTACAAAACCTCTCCTCTCCCCTGTGCATTCCTCTCCCTCCCAAGCTGTCTTTTTCCAGAGGATGTCATCCACTTTGGGAAAAGTTCACAGACTCCTCAATGTGTGATTTGCTATGATTTCATCTGCTGTTTCAAGTCATCAACCTTAGGCAGAAAGACAGAATATTAATTGTTTCAATAGTCTCTGGAGAACTTTCCATGTGGAACATGGTAAGAACTGTCTGGTTCTCTTTCCTTAAGCTGCCAATTAGGACAAGTCTCTGCAAGCAATTATGCTGTGCTGTGTGGATTTCAGGAAAGCTCAAATTGAGATGCCTCAAAATGGCTATTTTATTCTTGCACAGAATAGAAAAATTGATTCACTCTTGTGTGTAATAATATCCTTTCATTTGCCTAAAGCCATTGTGGAACGTGCCCCCATTTCCACATTGTGGGTCAATTGCTAATAGGAGCTCAGTGAAGTATAAAAGTAAAGAGATGAAAAATCATAAAAAGAAAAGAAACAAAGGGTTTGTTGCCTATCAGTAAGTAAATGAGGCACTCTGCCAATATACTTAATCGTCCTCTTACTCCACAAATCAGTGGCAGTGTCAATGATCAAATAACTGCTATTTGTAAAGTGAAGCACTCCTGTGGGAACAGCAAACACTTGAAAGGGAAGAAGGAGCCAGAAATAAAATAAAATCATTATTGTTGCATCATATTGAGGCTAAATTATCAGAGACAAGCACAGGAGCCACAATCTGTGCATGAATGCACTTTACCAATAATTGAATTTGGGGGCATAACTACTATACATCGCTTTGAAGGCATATCGTGGAGCTCTATGTCCACTTTCATTAGTAGTTCCCTTTTTATTTTTGTCACAGTTATTACGTAGAAAAATACACTAAAACTGAAAATTATTTTTTTGCTTTTCAGTTATTATTATAAAGGACCCTTTTCAGAATTGAATGCCTCTAGAGATTAAGATTACATTAGGCTGAAACTCAACAAAAGAGTAATTAATCTAGATAAAACTTACTTATGTTTTTCAGAAAAACTGAAAAGCATTTGTCAATTAACTTGTTTTAGTGAGTGTTGCCTCACCTTGAACATTGTGACAGCTTTGGTCACCACAATATAAGAAAGCTATTAGAGAGTGTCCAAAGGAGGGCAACGAAGATAGAGAAGGGCCTTGAGGGGAAGCCACTGGAGGAGCAGTTGAGGGCACTTGGTGTTCAGCCTGAAATGGAGACTGAGGGGAGACTGAGACTCATTGCAGTTACAACTTTCTTGTGAGGGGAAGAGGAGGGGCAGGCACTGATCTCTTCTCTGTGGTGACCAGTGACAGGACCAGAGGGAACGACCTGAAGTTGTTTGGGGAGGTTCACATTGGATATTAGGAAAAGGTTCTTCATCCAGAGGGTGGTTGGGCACTGAACAGGCTCCCCAGGGCAGTGGGCACAGCACCAAGTCTGACAGAGCTCAAGAAGCTTCTGGATGATACTTTTAGGCACATGATGTGACTCTTGCGGATGGTCGTGTGCAGGGCTTAGAGTTGGACTTGATGATCCTTGTGAGTCCCTTCCAACTCAGCATAGTCTGTGATTCTATTTCATATGGTTTTCTTTATTCCTCTATGAAGCACCGACACAAGAGACCAAAGTAAACAATGAAGAAATTTCCAGCACAACATGAAAAAGAAAAAAAAAAACAAAATAAAGCCCCTGCAAAACAACAAGGAATATCAACAACTGTAGACACTTGATATTTTGAAAGGATTTGCTTTCCTGCTGTTGGCACCAGTGTTACTAAAGTATCTCCAGAATATTTCATCACATACTTCAGTTTTGAGTAGAATTTCACTATTCACTGTAGTTCAACATTGTGACCCAAAGACTACTGAAATATTGAACATTAAAGGGAATTTCTGAGACATAAACTACAACATGAACGCTAAATGAGGGCAGCATGCATGATTAAACAAACTAAATTACCATGAGAATCAGGAGACGTCTGCTAGGAATGTCTTGGAAAGGGTCTATCTGCTAAGAGTAGTGAAACAATAGACCATGAAAGAGAACTGCATGTTGGACAATCAATGATCAATGAGTAATCAGAGATTAATATTTAGTCTGATCAGGGTCAATATAATATATGTATCAGGAAAAAAAAGAAAATATTTTTATATTCCACCCAGAAAATTACAGATCTACTTTACTCAAATAACTAGTGGGTTCCTAAGAAGTCACACTACCTGACAAAGGGCAAGGCTCTGAAATCTTGGTTACTTTACTGCAGTTTCTGAAGAGAGAAGAAAGAGAGTTTCCAGGGACTTTCTGCTCACTGACTGCAGTGTTTTATTCGCAGAAATTATCCCACCTAGTAGGCCACCAGTAAGTTCTCAACATCTCTGTGTTGGGACAAGAGAAAAGTATTAACTGGTTATTCTTCTCTATGACCTTAGTCAAGCTTAAAAGGAAAGGAAAAAAATCCAATGGGTAAAGATATACAGTTAAATAAATAAACTAGAGAAAAATAAGAGTTTTAACAGAAGGTATCTGAAACAGGAAGGCAAAGCTGAGAAAGAACTGCCCTTACACTTCATCATTCTTGGTTCTGCAATACACTTACTGCGTGTTCAAAATGATTTGAGAACCATCATAATCAGTATTCCAAACATTGTAACTAATATAATGAAAAAAGAAATACTTTGAGACAAAAGTGACACATCTCATGGGAAGCAAAGTCACCATGAGCTACTGTGCTTCTATTTCACTTACTGATATCTATGTTGATTTCCTCATGATATCTGTGATACATTTGCAGCAGCAGGTCTTGCTTCTTCAATATTGTCCCTTCAATCTTGTCTTCCTTCCTATTGAGCCAATTCATTTCCCTGTATTAATTGATGCTGCCTCATCTATGGGAGGTTTCTATCCAGGTAAGAATTCCTGACAGAATAAAGCACTGGTATTTTAAAAATTTTGCCTTTGTTGATTATGTGATGTGTTACAAGTGGTCCTCTCCACCCTATTACATAAAGATTCATAATACTGCTATTTTGAAGAAAATGAAAGTAGACCTTTTCACTGTAATCCAAAAAACTTTCTCTTGGAACAGCCTGATGAAACTTCAAAGGGTTAATACGTAAATAACTAGCGTAATCAGAAAAGTCTGGCAAGGAACCCACAATATGTCCTTGCCTGATAAGAAAAGATTGATAACCTAGATGTCTGCTGCTTTAGAAAATAATTACTCATTATCTGCCAGTGTCTGGATGGTAAGGAGCTTGAAACTCTTCTCATACTACGCTTTGAAGCAGCAGCACTGACCTTGTGTCTAAATTGGTTCCTTTTATGTTTTTAGTTTCCTTATCTAATAATTTAGCTAATGGAGCTCTTGCTCCCATGAGAGTCGGATTTCTCTAGGATGGAATGAACAAAATAAATGCAGTTGCTTGTCTAAGGAACAAAGACCAAGATAGTATCTAGCTATCTCAAGAGATCAGGCCAATGACCCAGAAACCCCATTCACATGGGTACTGTACCTGTGTATTGGGATCAAAGACAGGGACATTCAAATGTCCAGCCAAAGAGCCTTGTTATTCCCTGCTGAGTATGATCAAACACTGAACTAAAAGGAAAGGAGCTAGAAAGAAGTAGCCAAGGAATGCTAGTCTCACAAACTGACATCTACTTAAACAGAGCAGCACTTGTTCCTCATGTTACAGAGTCAAAGGATAAGTAAGGAGCAGGATCGGCAGAATGGCTACCTTGGACTTTCAGAGGGAAAACTCTAGGCTGTTTAGGAGACTGGTTCACAGAGTCCATTGCCCCTGAAGGGCAAAGAAGTCCAGGAAGGCTGGACATTCTTCAAGAAAGAAATCTTAAAAGCACAGGAACAAGTTATCCCCAAGATAAGCTGGTGGGGAGGATCACCAGTCAGGCTGAAGGGGGAGCTCTGGCTGGAGTTCAGGAAAAACCAGAGTTTTTCACCTTTGAAAGAAGGGGCAAGCAGCTCAGGAGGACTACAAGAATGTTGTGAGGTTATCCAGGAAGAAAATTAGAAGAGCCAAAGCCCAGTTAGAACTTAATCTGGCTACTGTTGTAAAAGACAACAAAACATGTTTCTATAAATACAGCAGCCACAAAAGGAAGGCTAAAGAGAATCTCCACTCCCTACTGTATGCAGGGGAAAACACAGTGCCAAAGGCTGAGGAAAAGGCTGAGGTACCCCAGTGCCTCCTGCCCTTGGGTCACAACTATGCCATGCAGTGCTGCAGGCTGGTGAAAGCTGCCTGGTGGAAAAGGGCCTGAGGGTGCTGATCGACAGTGGCTGAACATGAGCTGTCAGTGTGCCCAGGGGGCCAACAAAGCCAATGGCATCCTGGCCCCTATCAGAAATACTGTGGAATTAAGCTGGCCTTCCTGTCATTAAAGCAGATGAGACAAGTTTGTAAAGCCTGAAAAGTGACTGAAACAGAAGACTGGGTGTACAGAAGGGACAAACCAAGCCCCAGAGCAGGTGCGCTACCTGTTCTAATGTGAACCATTGTGTTGTCAACAAAAATATAGTAGATCTTGTTTCCTTTTTAAAAGATGGGTGTTACCTGTGTAAGTTATTATAGTATTTTAAAACAAACCAGCATCATATGAAAGAAGAAATTATTTTCAAGGGTTTAACTCAACTATGGAAAACCTACTTGTGGTGACAACACAGGGTTATCAACCGCACATAATAGAAAAGATAATATTGTAGGACCAGAGGTAATGGGCAACAACTGAAACACATGAGTTTTGCAGAACAGCAGGAATTGCTTCTTCACTGTGAGGGTGACTTAGCACTGCCACAGGTTGCCAGTGGACACTGTGGACTCTCCACCCTTGGAGACATTCAGAAAATCATCTGAACATGATCCTAGGCACCTGGCTGTAGGTGGCCTTGCCTAAGCAGGGGGTTGGACCAGATGGCCTTCAGAGGTCCCTGCCAACCTCAGCTCCTTTGTGACTCCATGAGTTCACAACAGTAGGTATTGCAGTTTTGTGGTAATGCCTCTGGCAGACAAACTGAAGTGAGCCTAAATTCAGCTATCAGACACATATATACAGACGTAATAACCAAGAGATATCCCGAGAAGGTAATTTTGTTCAGAGGGGACATAACCTTGGATTCTTGACATTGTTAAGTCTAGGACATTTGCATATAACTTTTTACATGCTCAGGAAATTTAATGCATTAATAGCCTATTGAGCAAGGTGAAAACTAAAAAGAACTTCCCACTTTTATTCCCACCATCTGAGGAAAAACACTGATGCCAGACTACATATGAAAAGGTCATCTTTTGTTGGCTTGTACAGGGGGGTTGCACAGGGGGGTCAGCGAGATAAGAAGAACAACACGGATTACAGAAGCGCTTCTGGTCACCCCTATGGTGAATGACCCAGAAAGGCGTTTATTAACCCTTTAAATAGCTTTGACTCCTAACAGCTCTATTGGTATATGAAATATGTTTATACTCAATAATTGGCAGTGTACAAGTGTCACCTTGGCATTGGTACTGGATAAGTGAAAACATGTGAACTATTGGACAAGAAACTAAAATATCCCACCATCAACTCTGAGCAAGTGCTACTTCCACTGCAGACAGGAAATGCTGACTCACTTAAGGTCGTACTGCTGGTGTTAGCTTCTTTTAAGGACAGAGAACAGCTAGGCTTCAGGTCCATCTTAACCATAGAGCCAAATCAGACCGGCTGTTGGCCTACAATCTTTTACAGGATGACTCTTGTAATTTTAAACCATGTAATTTTTTCAATCCAGGGATTGAAATAAATAATTATATGAGGTTTCAGAAAGAACTTCTAGTTTGAAGGGTTATAGTGCGAGATGTTTCTTAATAAGCAGGCAATTGTCTTCAGAATATAGCTGAGTGGGTCAGCAAATCTCCTACTTTTTGTTATATTTGTGCATCTTAATACAAATTTGGTTAAATCCAAATTAAGACACAAACAAAATTAACAGAGCTCTCAATGAAAAGCCATTTCCTGTTGTAGTGTTCTGCTTATCTGTTTCTATGTTTATATGTTTTAATACGTAGTTCTGTATCCCCTCCCCAGTTTAATCCTACCCTCACTCCTCCCATCATCCCCACATATGGACTCAAACCTATCCTTCCCTAAACCACCCCCACTTCCCCTTCCCATTGGCCTTTCCCTAATCCCCTCCCAGAATATGGACCCCCCTTATAAACCCATGCAGACAGGAAGTAGGTCAGACCCTGCCCTGGACCCCATGGGTTTGACCTCCTCTGGAGCCTCACGGCAACAGAGGATCAATAAACCATGTATGTCCACCACGAGGGTCTCCGTGCAACCTTTTTACCCTTTGATGACGCTTTCCTGGACTAACTGAGCTAGCAGAAGACCAAGAACCAACCCAGGCATCGCATCAATTTCCTAATGGGAAGTAAAGAATTTCCATTGCTTCCAAAGGCAACATCTCAAACCTTATTTGTTCAGGGAAAACTCCAGCTAAGATGAGGAATCTATTTTCCCTAGATTTTTCTTTCATATTTCTAAGCAGCTTTAAAATGCAAGTTCATATTACGTATAATTAGGAAAAGTCTATTTTTTGAAAAAAAAAAAATCTCAGAGTGGCAATGGAAGGAAGCAAAGCCAAAACCAACAGCCATCCTTTTCATATGTTTCTCCTTCTGCCTACAGGATGTTTAGGATACAGTGAAATGACCATGGTTATGATTTGATGGGATAAAATATTTTGGGAAACAAAACAGAAAACCACGCAGTCCCAGGTACAGACTCTGAGATTAGCTCAGCTGATTAGAGGATGATGCTAATAACACGGTCGTGGGTCTGATGAGGCCACTCACTTAAGTGAGGCCACTTGCTTAAGAGCTGGACTCAATTATCCTTGTGGGTCCCTTCCAACTCCGAGTATTCTGTGATTCTGAAGCTCAGGCAGAAGCTGAGTTCTGCAGAAGGTGTGTGCAGGTACAAACTGCCCCACTGTCAGGTAGCACTGTACTTGGCATGTGTGTTACTAGCAGCCACCAACCCCGTGAGGACAGGGACATGCAGTGACCAACTGCTGGTGTCACAGGTCACTGTGCAAGGCACCAGTGAGACCTTCAACTACGTGGTACCCTGGCAGCAATGTGGAAAACATTCATTTGTCCAATCTTCCCCAAAGGCTTACATATTTGGCTGTCTCCATAGATATTATTTCAGAAGGGTATTTCTATTTTGTGAAGATGCATCAAATAAGAACCTGAATGAAAAAGGAGATCTTAGTGAGAAGAGGCATGTAATTTTTCATGACAGAGGAAATCTTCTCCTTCAGATTCCAGTAAGTGTCCTCCTCGTGTAATGACATCTTGATTGCAGAACACTAAGATAAACAAATGTCCATGCTCATCTGAAATAGCCTCTTCCAAAATGAGTTGTGCTTGGTATACAAGTTGTCAATCTTCTTCAGAACCAGAATATACACCAAAGTCAAGATACATAGATGTGATTTATGCCAGGTTCAATTTTCACAATGAAAATATTCTTCCTCATACCTCAAAAGCAGTATCCTGTTTTACTGATAAACTTTCATTTGAATCTGTTAATATATATGTCACCAAGATGCTTCTTTTATGATTCACTATAGATTGTCTTTGTTCTAATAATAATTGCACTGGCCAAATACTGTATTAGTCGTAAAAAAAAAACCCCAAGTTTTACTTTGCAGGTGGGTAATATATGGCAAGACTTTAGTCCAAAGTGTTTCATATGTTTGTCACATTTTTTTCTTTTATGTTAGTATTTGGCTTTAGAAGGAATTCCTGCAACTGAAGCAGTGCTAAAAATGTCCTACAGATTATGTTTCACTATGTCCATGTGTTAATTTTATGTGTATGTATCACTGAGAAACTATATTCCCTGAAGTAATGAAAACTTTCAGCCTCTCTGAGCTATTAATCCTTAAAGCTATGTATTGCTGCTTTTCTTTTTGTATCTTAAATTCTTGAAAGTAGTCTAGGGGATTTAGACATATATCATCTGTTAATTCTAGTGGCAGACATTTATCTAAATCCCCTGCACAACTTTCTATAATTTGGAAATTATTCAGGCTACCTTTTATATGCTCACTTTCTCTCCATAATAGCATTGGCTAAGCAGTGCCTGTGTTAAAAATATTACTTTTTGGTCACCCAAGAGGATTAGACAGCTTTGTATCAGAGGAACCAAAAGGGTGAAACAGTTGGAAAGAATTATGCATGTGTATCAACTGCACTGTATTTTTTTCCAGAAAAGACTGTATCTTCGTTAGTGTGTGAGCACACCTGGTTCACTGGGTGCCTCATATATTCTGGGACTCTTCTAGCATTAAAATAATGCTAATTGGAAAAAGCCCACAACACCTATTGCTATCAAGATTAATAGCAACATTAGTTATTTTTATGCAGTTTGCTTCTCTCCTTCGGTCCATCATAAAGTTCCTCTTGAAAGATTTCAACCAAAAAAAAATTTTTTTTCATTCTTCATACTTTACACTTTCTTGGAGGATCTAAAAAATTAAAATCTCCTGTAGGAATAGCCTCTTCTTTTAAGAGTTTTCTATCTTTTATTTCAGTCATTTTATATCTAGACTGCAGCAATGGAGAGGTCAAAAGGTGGAAACATCAATGCTTATGTAATCCCCAAAGAGGATTACTCTGCTCACAAAAATGGCTAGTATGACATGTGAAATTAAGGATATTCATTCTGTGTCTGCACATCCCTTGTAATAGAATTGGTGAATCTTTAGAAAAATAGAGCAATATGAGAACAACCGAGCTTTTCCCATGGTATCAGCACAGATGGTATAAAGTTCAAAACAGTTTTTCGAAGCCAGCACTTGCCAAAGAGCTCTGCAGAGCCTTCCTTCCTCTCCCTATACAGTTCTGCCAACTAAAGGAGGGCAGGTATGCAGCTTTACAAGAAGTAGGAGAAGGGGCACCACTTGGATTTCAGCACTTCTGTTAGTCCTGGCAAACACTCATGCATTGTTTTCTCATTTGGACCAGGGCTACACCCACTCCCAGATGGATAGAACACATTTATTGTGTTTCTGTGCCAGGATTACACAATCTGACGTGGTCTAAACATGAGAATAATAAAAGCATAATGATTTTCAGGCACAATATTTACATAGCACTTTATAAGACAAAAATCACTGGACAGATACTTTGTTAAATGATTTCACATGTCATTGAAAGCAACAGTCAAAAACATTTTATAAGTTTGGAGGAATACAATTCTGAAACAACAAAACCACAAGCCTCCAAGGATCTAGTGAATATGCCAACCAAACTTCCAATAAAACTTTATGGGAAAAAAACCCCCAATTCTTAGTGTCAGCACTAACATTTCAAAATGAATGCTTAATTACATTGGTATTTACATATCACATACAAATGCCCTACTGCTTAAAACCCAACAGGATACCTTCTGAGACATAACTTTGATAACTTTATTTCCCCACACGAGTGTTTCCATAGTAAATGAGAAACATTCCTGCCGAGAGTTAAATCAATGCATTATAGTTTCACCATAGGATTAGATAAATTAGTATTTTCAACCAATTAAACCAGTTTACCATCAGGAAAGTAACAAAGGAACTGCCCTAAAAAGTAAACCAAGCTCAATGTTATCTTGAATTTTACTTATCTATTCTAAATTTAGAAGTCTTTTCTTAAAATTTTTACTCAACTTACTGCAAATTACACAAGAGAGAAAAATGGATCTTTTGAATATAATTGAAAAGTAGGATTAGCTAGAGTAGAGTAGCTTGATGGAGCATTTCCTTGCTCATTGTACATATTTAACCATACTGTGGATGTATTTTAATAATACCTTACTTTTAAGTAAAGTAGATGGCAAGACTACTTGTGTTGGTGTCACATCATTTATATCTTGCTCTGCTGTGCTCTCGTTTCTCCTAGGAGACACAATGTCAACCACTTTCTGCAGTGACAAAACAATATGGTTTCATTTGATTGCCACTGGTGGCATTCTGGCTCATTTTTCATGGCTTCATCATCCAGATTCATAAAGAACTGCTTCTCTTCATTTGGATACTGTTTTTCAGTGGCAATTTTTCATGCTTGACTTGACCAATGTGATCTTTGCTGCTGTATGCTGACATTTGCTATGACATGATTACCTAGGACTTAAAATACTATCTCAAATTTAACTGCTGATAGTTCCGTGAAAACAGAAGGTTATTCCACTACCAGAGGCATTTAGATAATTTCGTATCACCAATCTGCTGTCATCTGTAGGGTTGTTTACCAATTGAAAAGGAAATTAATATTCCTACCTTCCAACTCCCAGCAGCCAAGTTCTGTAGTGCCCCTGCTGCCCCCTCCAGCGTGTCTGGATTTGAGCACTCAGAAAGAAGTGTGAGGTAGGGTTTGACTATTGAAGGGTGCCACAGCATCTGGATTCCTTTGGGTGGTTCTGCACAGTCTGGGAGAGGTCCTACACCATCCCACTGTTGGAAAGAACAAATCAGATTGTCAGAAAGGAAGAATAAAATTTACTTAAGAATTGCCTCAGTTGAAGCTGTAACATCTATGTTTGTGCACGTGAAAGCATCTGCCCACAGACAAATTTTTGCACATCACGTGACTCTTCATAGAGAAACCAAATTTCCTACTCAACATTCCTTATAGAAAAGCTGTGACATTGGCAGAAATAATTTTTAGCTAGCTGACATAACAAAAACACTTTTCACTGTACTTATCTTTTTGGGTGGGAAAAAAAGCTCAGCGAATGTATCTTAAGAGGCAAATCTAGAACTTGCATGGGAAGAAGAGATTCTCTTTTTTCACATCTTGCTCAGTTCTCCGCGTTCTCTCTTCTCATGAGGAGAAAGACAACACAAAATGCTGCTATGGAAACCTAAATAATTCAAGGCCATGAGCCCTCTATCCCATGGAAGGTAAAAGCATGGCAAGTCTTCTTCAACTGCATGACTTGTGGCTCCTCACAGTGTGAGTGCAGGAGGTGTTCAGCCAGGCAGCCCGATGGTCTGTGCCCGACACAGTTGGCAGAACCACCTCCCATAAAACAGACTCTTTCTCTCATCACACACAGAGTTTTGCCAGGAAAACAAATCAAGTCTGACATAAAAAACGTGCAGTATTAAAACCTGGACAACAAGTAGGTTATTGCACAAAACCCACTCTTACCAAGAAGAAAAACTTTATTCCAGGAGAACAGGGATTCACCTCTCCCGTGGAACACACAACACTTGCACCTAAGAATGAAACATCTTAAAAGAAAATGCATGGAGGTTTTTTTTTTAACCTTTTAAACCAAAGTAAGATGTGGAATGTACTTTCAATGAAATTTGAAATTGGATTTCTATCAATATATTTATATTTTGTTTTGTTTTGGACAGACAAAGGGATTTAAGTAATTCACAGCCCTACTGCCCCTGTCAGGATCAAGCCTCAACTCTTTTACAAAATATCTTTTCTAACACCAATGTCCAGACTGCATAATACAGTAAAAAAGTAAACCTTTCAATGCCTTGGCTTACAGATTACTGAGACTATGTGGATAAAAATCTCTATCATAACATCAAATGTATACTAGTCACACAAATACAGCATAAGTCAAATTAATTCATTTAGATCTGCAACAGTTAATTTAACTAGTTATAAGTCAAATAGCACAATAATACTTGCATTGGGAAAGACCTAGAATCCCTCATTTTCAGGAAGTATCAATCGTAATTTTATGTAATCTAACTTTAAAAATATACATATAGTTTAAGGGACAAACTATCAAGTCTTACCTAGTAACAACTAATCCAATTGTAATGAGGTTTTGTAAGATTACTACATTGAGAATGAGAACCACTATTGTTTTCTAAATTAAAGCAGAACAAACATAGAAGTGGAAAGCTGGTGGGGCCACTTAATACACATGAGCAGTTACAGAAAATCTGCTCAGGAATGAAACTAACTACATTGGACAAATGTTACCATAGTTTAAAAGAACTGGCATAGCAATACCCAATGATGCTTGAGAAACTAGAGGACAAGTGCCTTTAAATGACACTATTATAGGGCTGTGCCTTTGAAATTTTTAATACATTTCTGCCTTTAAACCAATAGGTTGTTTTCACTGCATGTGACTCAGTTCTCCTTTCTCCTCCTTATAAATCATCAGCCTTGCCAGAAATGAGTTCTCTTCAGCTCATAAAAAATACATTAAAGCCTGCTTCTTATTTTAACTCTCAGAATTCAATCATTCGCACTGTCAGATTTTTTTGGAAAACAAATGAGAAACATATCTTATAGGTCAAATCTGACCTCACACCAGGTTTAGGTTTGGTACCTTAGTAAGTCCACTAATGAATGTCTTGTGATTTTCAAGGGCATCAATTAAGGTCTTCACTCGTCACATTCCTATTTGCATGAATTATGGATGCACTGTGCAACTGAAGAGTGTTTGCACAGGGCATTTACTGTATTATTTCAGGAAAAGAGTACACAAAACACATCAAATACATCAGATCTACCCAATACATTTTTTTTGCATATGTGGGGGTATATTTTTTTTTTACAGTCTTATAATCCCAAGGACTGATATAATTAGAGCTGTATATGCATGTTCATGCTGTGCTCATACATACACAGCATTAGAAATGATCTAGCAGATAAATTAATATTTAATATTGTTTTGCCATTCTACCCAGTAATAAGAAAACACTAAAAAATCCCCAAGTGAGACAAATTACTGTATTTCCCTGTCCTTCTTGCAACTCACTTTTAGTATGATTGCATTAATTTATCACCAGCTGTGAGGGAAGACCTTTTTCTCAAGACACTGTAACGCCTCAGGGTCTATGTATAATGATGAAAATCTTTGGTACCACACATAAATGGGCAGTGAAGGCACAGGAAATTCTGTGCCACTGGAAAATGTCCAGCACTGTTCTGCAGACACGGTATGTGTACCCAGAGCAACTGAGTGGTATGCACAGGGAGACTGGCACTGCCAACCACATTGTGCTGGTTTTGGCTGGGGTAGAGTTAACTACCTTCACAATATTTGGTATGGGTATGTTTGGATTTGTGCTGGAAACAGTGCTAGTAACTCAGGGATGTATGTTGTAGTCACTGCTGAGTAGCACTGACACAGCACCAAGGCCTTTTCTGCTCCTCACCCTGTGAGGAGGCTGGGGGTGCATAAAGAGCGGGGAGGTGGCACAATCAGGTCAGCTGACTCAAGTGACCAAAGGGAGACTCCATACCATATGGTGTCATGCTGAGATTATAAAGCTGGGGTAAGAAGAGGGAAGGGAAGATGAAGTGATGGCTTTTGTCTTCCCAAGTCACCGTTCCATGTGATGGAGCCCTGCTTTCCTGGGGATGGCTGAACACCTGCCTGCTCATGGGAAGCGAGGAATGAACACCTTCCTTTGCCTTGCTTGCATTTGTGACTTTTGCTTTCCCCATTAAATTGTCTTTATCTCAACCCACAAGTTCTCTCACTTTCTGATCTTCTCCCCCATCGCACTGGGGGAGAGTGAGCAAGCGGTTATGTGGGATTAGTTGCTGGCTGGGGTTAAACCATGACACTGCCATAACATACCTGCTGTGCCTGTGGCAGCCTCTGCACTGAAGGGCTTAATGGTTTCTGGAGCCTTTTGTGTAGCTGAGACCAGTGCCTGTAGCTGTACATCCCAACTGCTGCAGGGCATGTAGAGCTGACACGTCAGAAAAGCTATGGCAAAGGATGTTTTCCTGATCTTCATTCATTCATTTTGTATTTCATACATATAAATGTAAATTGCTTGAACAAAAAAAACGTTTTCCTTAAACTGGTATTAGATTCCATCTGAAATGGTGATTAAACCATGGCAGAAGCTGCTTTGCAGTTCACATTGCTCAATATTAATGAACATTGCTCAGTATTAATGAGGCAGTGTGGTGAACAACTCTACCCAGTAAATTACTGGAACAATTGCTGTATTGTTGCAGACCATCAGGAATGATCAGTAATGTCTGTTTGAGATAGACTGGGGGCTGTGGTAAGAGTGTCTGAAAAAGAGGATGACTACATGCAATTACTCTTTGCAGCTTATGCCATGAAGGAAAAAAAAAGCCCTAAAAAAATATTTCCTCCAGGCTTCCCTCCTTCAGCCGAAATTACACACATATATTGTGGTTGAAACTGACAAACTGTTTGTTACGTGGGTGAGATACAAATCTCTCATTTCCTGAGACTGGTGCAAAGAAAGTACGAAAGTCAAGAAAAATAAAAAGCCAAATAACAAGATCTTTTAAGAACAACAGACTTTTCAGAGTAAGAGTACTCGAATAAAATTTTCAAAGTTTTCATATTGCTAAGGAACTTTGAGAGGAGAAAAGGATAACTCATCGAGATGCTCTCCTGTGCCACACAACAAATTATCTACCACCACCTTTCTCATTTTAATGAAAGAAACCCCATATTTATAGTGCAATTGTACTGAATACCAGGGAAGCCTTCGACTCAGTAAGGGAAGTACATTCTCCAAATTGTGGGTTTTGTACTAACACCCTCAAGTTTCTGGGCTTTGCTATTAAACAGATATCACATGACAACAGGTTCGCCCGTGATACCAAAACAAGAGTGTTTTATTTTAATGTATTAAATATGAATACTTCCTTTCCTTAGTCTGTACAAAATACCACTACTAAAAAAAGAAAATCTAGGAAAAAAATGTAAACAAAACCCAGCAAGGTATAAAACCATTTACACTTCTCTGCAATGATTCTAGGTATTTCAGATAGTCAGTAATGCTGTAGGTATGCTCTTTGTAGAAGCAGTGACAAAAATTCATACCAGCTCACTAAATTCATACACTGTGTAATTCATACACAGTGCTCACTAAAACCATTTTTGAAATGCCAAAGGCTTTCAAACTAACAGGCCCTCTAAGAATACACTTGTATCTCACCCTGCATGTCTTGGTGGCAGTGAGAGTCTATGCCAGCTGTCCCTATACATGTCAGTCCAACAACCTCTTTTGGAAACCTTTGTCCAAGAGATGCATTGGCCAATGCTGTCGAGAGCAGAAATCGAAAATTCAGCAACAAAAATTCATCAAAATCACAGAACTTGATTTCAGGGGTGATGAGAATCCATATAGCTGATACAAAGGAGGCAGGAATGCCTCTATTTACATGAAATCAAAGTTCAGTTTAGACATCCTGGCCTAAATAAAGGTGGTGAATATAAAGAAAGGTGTCAATTGACACACAGACTATAGGAGTAAGGTGGGAGAGGGCAGAGCTTACTGTATAAAGAATAGTATCCTCCCCAGTTCGATGTAACAACATTTACAATTACGGGAAAGGTGTTTGGAATGCCTTCAAAACATTTTAGTATATTGAATCATTATTATTAATCTTAGATACTAATAAATTAAACTGTATTTTAGGTTATGTATTACATTCTTTAAATAACTGTCAATGTCTTTATTCAACTTTTTGATGTTATTACACTTAGCTGAGAAAAAAAATTAATTCAATTTGTGCCGTTTGTCTTTGCGTAAAACCAAATCCCTCCCAAATAAAAGGGGATGGAGTTCAACCCAGGGAAAACAGTCCTTGGCATGTCACTAAAACTCCCTCTCCTCATCTCCCTCCTCTCCAGAAGAAGCTGAGGCTAAGTGGCTTTGCAGTATATTCCACAAAGTGACAAATACAAATTATGTTTAATAATCCTGTAGTTTCGACTTTGAAAACAAATTGCTCATACATGATATTGAGAGGCTCACACAGTATTGGAGATGTCGTGTAGGCAAGCAAGAAAGTAGAAATGGTTGTCAAGAAGCTCTTTAAGCAGCTGCTCAAGGTAGTTGATTCTTGCTACTCAATACTTGGCATAACCATCTGTGCAAGACAAAAATGCAACAACTGGAAACAATATTCTTTCTGAACAAGAACATACTGGCAATGCAGCCTTTCATCCCTAATCTCACTCAGATTATTAGTTAAATCTGGGAGCCACCACTATTTCTCTGTTTCTGTGCTTATTATTTTGGTATGGCTCAGTAGGACTACTGAAGTACACTTGGTAAAATAGTGGTCTCACCACATCAAAAGACATATCTGACAGGTTTATTTTTTATTATTTTTGAAATATTATTGCCTTAAGCCTGCTATTTCACCTAGAGAGCAGAATTTATAGGCCATTTAGGAAGCATGCTAAAGAGGTGTGCCAGTCAATTCGTAATGATATATAACTTGAAATGTTGCTGTTATACCTTAAGGCTCCTGACAGAAGGTGAAAAAGAAGGTCAAGCTCATTTCAAAAGTGCCACTTCCCATAAAAAAAAAAGACTTTGGGCTAGATTCTGGTTTGACAAGAATGATCACAAACAGGGAACTCAAGAGGAGCATGAAGCCAAGAAGACAGCCTATTTTTGTTAGGAAGAAAGGAAAAGAAATTAAATAGTGCCACATGTATAGATGATGGGATGCATAACAAGAAATAAAATACAGATTAATGACAAGTCCCTGGGTTTTTTTACTGAAATTGGACCACACACCTTATTTTTCCTAACTGGTTTTTGTCATAGTTCTTCTCGAAGAATAAACTTGTTGGTAGCAGTGAACATACCAACAGCAGGAACAAAATCTTCAGCAGTGGAAAAATCAGTTTCCATCTAATTTTTCAGCACAAGGCAGAGAGATTGATGTTTACAAGGTCCTAGTCGGAGATGAAGGCCTCTGCAGCTGGAGCTTATTGGGGTGAGGGTTCAGTAACTGTTGATCACAGGTAAGCAGCAGAGAGAAACTAATGAAAACATCTATAGATGAGAATTACAGTCCTAGAGGTCTGACACAGAAATAAAGTCAGATGAGTCCCAGTTATTTTTGCTGAGGCCTTTACAGAAGCTTTGCTATCTGTTTTTCCACAGTTAAAACCAATGCTATACCCAGCTTTTATCACAAATCTTTAGAAGGTTTGGGTCTCTTTTGGCATTCAATTTGTGTGACAAAGCAGATGCCTCAGAAGCCTGTCTGAGCTCTGGTAAACCACCAAAGAGAGCCATGATTGTGGGTTCTTTTAACATCATCCACCTTTATTCTGAAATGAGGAGAACACTTGTTCCCTGTGATCCTAAGGGAGCTCCTTAAGTAAAGTAATTTGAAAGGTGCCATTAGACTTAACCATGATCTGAACAAAGGCATATCTCTTCCTTGATTTAGAGATGTAGAGAAGTTGCCACTGGTATAGAGAACTGATGTCATTAATGAAAAATAAATTCCAGTTGAAAGGCCTTTGAAAGAAGCCACATTTTATACTAACATTCAGTTCTGTTCTTTTCCTCAAGTTCCTTACGCGTGACTGAAACATAACGTAGAAAAATGGGGATAATTGTTTCCTAAATCATAAAACAAAGAAATGAACTTCTGCTTCCATTATAAAGAAAACCAATGATAAAGTGACTTTAATGTCAGGTTTCTCCTGTTTTATGGCTTAAGAAACACACTCTCTAGCTGTGTGAGAAATTTTTTTGAACTATGGAAAACTGCAGCACCATCTACATCCTTTGTCTAAAATGATACATCTAGTATTATTGTCCATTTACAGTAGTTTTGCCACCAGTAGAGTTGGACATTTTTATCCAGAAATTATAGACTACCCCAGAAATGCATAAATTAAAGGAGTTGAAGAAAATACCCACTTGAGAAATTAAGTAATAACAATAATGTAATAGGAAAATTTCAAAATTGCATTCACTAAAATCTGAACATTTTTTTCCCCACACCGTTTTTTAAACCTTATCTTCTGAGGAAGACTGAAAGAGCAATTTTGTTACTCAAAACCCCCATGCGCTGCCGAAACAGATACATATCTTCTGGGGATATAAAATGTAGCAACCACAGACTACTCCCCTGTACTGAGGTGTCACAAATCAGATATGTATCTGTGCCTTGTTCTTTGCCTGACAGAAAAGATAAGGCTCTCAAGTATTAAAGGAATCACACAGGTGAATGACTGGAGCTTTAATCCTGGGTTGAACTCCACTTTATGTATCTACAAGTGACAATAATAATGAGCCCAAAGAAATATTTGGTTTTATGTCCGTGAAGAACTTTTCTAAGAGGTTTGTATTGTCTAGTGTGAATGATCTATTAAAAGCAGCCTGAAGCTCAGTGCCCTCTCTTCATGGGCACATGAGTAACTGATCAGTATAATATCTTTCTTCTCTTTCATTTCTTTAAAGTTTCCTTCCTCAAGTTCCAAACCCATGGTTGTGTGCAGTGCTTTCAGTGTTTCAGATGTTGTAAATCCTTACATCCTATGAAGGTTCTATAGGCACACCTTCATTATTTACATGTAAAACAGTGTCCATCATGAGCATGATCTTCTGAATTACACTAGAAGATATTTCAGAGCACAAAAGCTTCGCCGCTGAGATAATTAAAGGAATAATCACTCCAAAAATAGCATCCCAAGGCGAGCACAAGATCTGTTCTGAGGGACAGAAAAAGCAGCAGGTAACAGCTTAAGCATTGCAACTGAAAATAGATTATGAAAGGCATTACCTGGAAACATTTAAAAGTCCTGAAGGAAAATGATGAGATTACTTCAAAAAATCAGGTACATGTGCAATACACAGGGCAGCAGTCGGCACATACGGAGACAATATATGGTGAAAGGATATGGGAAAATGATCCTTCTGCAGAAAGTTTTGAGGAGCTTAGTTTAGGTGGGTGAATTCTAACTAAACTGAGGCAATCAATATGACCCTCTTGTTAGAGACCCTTGCCTGGAAAAAAACAATCCCAAGAAACACCCAAGAATATCAATTTTTCTTGACACACAGAGAAACAGTAAACTGAGTATTCCTGACTGCAACATAATCCAGCAGAAGGAAATTATGTGGGTTTCCAGTTACTCCTACTTTTCAATAGTGTGAATCTACAGGCGGTCCTGATAAACAGTGACACAGCCAAAGAAGCAGAAAGCTAATATTTTTTTTACACAATTGGACAAGGTGGCCTCCATGAAAGAAAGCCTTTGAATATACTTGTGTACTTATTTCTGCAAAATAAATGGATAAAAAAGTACCATTTACCCTTACCACAGTTTGAGTTGTTCAATGCTATTAATGTAAGTGCACAGCTACCTGAAAAACATTGTTTTTCTTTCCACTTTTGATAACTTGGTAGAGCTGTTTCTAGCATGGTGATCTCACTGCTATTGTTTTTACTGGCATTCTAGTTAACTTGATAATATACTTCAAAACATTTGGTATGGTCAACAACAATCAAGGATCATCAGAAGGCTCACAAGGCTCCCTGTAAATTCTTAAACTGAATAATACCCACATGAGAGAACCTGTACAACAAGATGAAGTAGTCTATCCAGACTTAAAAGAAATGACAAGAAAGAAGCAAAAATCATTAGAAAAATATTTCTAATATGTGTAAGGCAAAGGAGTCCTGTGCACCACAAAACCAGCTCTGGAGAGAGTAAATTTGTCTTTGCCTCAGAAAAGCCTAGTGATCATAAATTTGAAAATATGTGCATACTCTTACTTTTCTTTGGATTTTATAAATTATATAAAACCCTTCAATAAGGCAAACACAAACAGCTTTGAAGAGACCTTTACCATGCTGTGTGCTGTTAATGAGCAGTCATAGAAACAGACAAAAGGTATCTAAGAACAAGCAGAAGAATGTATATTGTAAAGATAATCAGCCAAAAGAGTTTGGCCTGGAGGAGGAGAAATATCTTTTATGGGGAACCTTTAAAGTAAACAGAAGCCTGACAAGAACACTGAAACAGTCAGTGGTACAGAGTTAAACATATGAAGCTAAGATCCAAAAGTCACAGAAAATATAAAAGGAAGACTCAAAAAAGACTTTGTGCACGTTTGTCTGTGTGCACGTGGTGCACAGAGCATCAAAGAGCAAGGCAAGCTGCCATGTGACTCATTCATAGCCAGACATGCTATTTTCTGTTCCTGCACTTTGAATAACTGCAAGCATAGTGTGTGAGAACTGTTAATTCAGGAACAGGGATGATGACTGCTTTATGGGGTAAAATTAGTTTCTTTTGGCATTTTTCATCTCACTGAAGCCTAATACAGGAATCCAAACAAAAGGCCATAATAAATTCAAGTTATCTGGTGACTGGAGTGTTTAACTAGAAGAGTTGGGGAAATTAAAGTCTTACTAGTCATGAGTGCTGCATTTTTCAGTAACCAAATTTTAGCTTATTGATATTCCTATAACTTTTCCACATTAACTCAATTTGGCTTTATGAACTCAGGAATACTTTCAGTAGTGGTTTACATAATTTATTCAAATACCCAGTGCACCTAATTGCTTACTCAAATAAATTTTTTTTTGAGCAATCTGAAACAGAAATAAATTAAAATGCAAGAAAGTTACTAAGTGTAGGAAGAGATGGGAAACTACCTGCTGCCAGAATAAGCCATCTGAAAAAGCTCATAAATCAGTAGCCATTCTCATTGTTATTCACTGTGTGTACTGATACAACAGTGTCTTTCTCTGCAATATAATTGTGAGCATTCCTCAAATTCTAAGTTCTTAATGGGAAAGAAGGAGATAAATACACTTTGAAAATCAATCCACCCAAAATAATAACTCAGAGCATCTCAAATAACTTGAGGAAACTATCAAGACTGTACTTTTCAATCTTCGTTTGGTAATGATATTAAACATCTCAAAATATGAAGGCTTTTTTAACATTCACTCATTTTGCTTGATTCAGTTCTGTAGTTTTCTCTCAACACACAGAGGCACAGTACAAGACTAACTTTGAGGCAAAGAAGTACACTGATGTAAGCCTGATGTTTGCTTGCATCAAAGCCTTTCTACACACATGTGGCTCTGTGAAGCACAGTGTAAAGTACATGCAGATTACACTTTTCGTTATAAATGGCTGATTTTAATAGCTCATTTTACAGTATTTATGGTGTTCACAGTACACTCATGACTACGGTTTCCAGGTGCATCACATAATGTACAACTTCCTCAAGCAAACACATTTCATTACTCCAGAGCCATATTCTGCTTTAAGCTCTCAGCTAATTGAGAAAGGTAACAGTTTTGTATATTATGTATCATGCACTTTATTTCCAATACAGTGCATTAATAATTTATATTTTAAATGATGGGCAACTCAACTACTCGCAACACAGCTGCAAATAACTTTCATTACCTGATCTTGTGATTTCTTTTTCTTCTTCTTCTTCCCCCAGCACCCTGAACTTTCTGTGTCTTTTCCATTGGCATCACCACAGAGTAATCCATCAAGTTCATCTGTTCCCATCTGCTGTCCCTGAGATGTTTCTGCAGCTAGCCTGTATGAGAGGTTCCTCAAAATGCACACACAGTTTTCAACGGTCTGAAAAATATGAAAGAAAAATTGCAGAAAACAAAACCCGAAAAAAGTTACAATCCTTCCCTTGTTCACTTTGCATACAAAGCAAAAGGAATTTAATCTGTCTTTGCACATACATTTTCCCAGCACAACTCTCATGTGCACATATCTGAGTGCTCCACAGGTAATCACAGCTTAAGAGATCTAGAAATTTCTATGGTATCAAGTCAGTAGTCTGGACAATATTTTTCTTGGAGTTTTTTTTTATTGTCATTCTGAATTTCACAATGGAGACCCACACGAAACAGATGTTGAGGTAAAGAGTGGTCAAGAGAACCTGAACACCCAGAATGTCAGTGAACTCCCACTCAAGTGAACAGAAAATGCTACAAATGGAAAATGGCAATAGGTTCTGGGTTTGTTTTCTTACTTTTAAAACCAGAAATAACGTTTTTCCTGGCATAAATTCTATGTAAATTACCAGAAAAATGGGATCCGAGTTCCATTTCACAGGTACTTGTAGCATGAACAGATGACATTCCTTGAGAGTCCCAGAAGCAAAAGTTAAAATCTGAGAGTCTTTCTGGTTTTACTGCTTCTAGCCAGGCTACAGATAGCTACCTTGTGTGCAGCCTTTCCCTTTCATCCATTTTTCCCCCTAATAGGTTGTGCCTTCTGTAGGAGATGCAAGGAGGTATCCATAAATGGATGAGACCATTTATGGAGTAAAATTCACTTATCATTTAATATAATTTCTGCAAGTCTACAAGAAGTTCAGTTTAGACTTGAAACCTACTGATTTAGTTGGTTTGATTTGGTTTGATTATGCCTAATGAGAAGGATATGAACTTAATTTTCTGGAGGCAGGGAAAAGCATGGTTAAAAAAAACCATTCTCTCTCTTTTTTTATTTCAGCTGTTCCTAATGATCCATGGAGAAAAAAACCAATGGTCACTACATCCCAGCTCTGTCTCTCCATTAGTCCAGAATGGAATGAGTGTGAGGCTTTCAGCTCTGCCTGCCATATTCACCAGGGAGGCAAACACATGTTTAGTTTCATATACTGTATGAGCTTCTGCCAGGTATGCATTCAGCACACATTTCTTGTGATGACATTAAGTTCCAGAGACAGTATCTAATTCAGATTCATCTACACAGAAATATTTATTTATCTGTTTTTTGACATAGATGAAATTTCACAATATATCTGTACAAATTTGAAATCTCTGACCACATACATAAACACATGTAAAAAAAAATATATATGCATAAGTGTGTGTGCTGTAGAAAGTCTTCTTAGTGCACCTTTCATAAGTGGAAGCTTTGCAGATGTCACAGTGACAAGGAATATTTTTAAAAGTTTGCTGCCTTTTTGACTTGTGTTTAACATTCTTATACGTAAATTTTATTCATTTTTTGCCACATTATGCTTAAATTGAAGCACTGCATTTGTAGATTAGGATTCTAAACTTTAATTGCTCTTTTTACAAATAATAGTTTTTGAATTTAAAATTCTCATTTTGTGGAAAACAATCTGAGTCCATCATGAGGACAATTTTACCCCAAACTAAAACTCATAAGCAAACTTTCAAGGCTCAAATGCAATCAACACCTTCACTCAGGTGAACTCCTATAAGCCAAGAGAGCTGGTTCTAACCACACAGCTGGACAGATTTCACTCCTTGACTTGTACCTTTGAACTTTCAAGGGTCCTTGTATTCCTCATTAGATTACAGACTAATAAATTGTGGGAATTTTTTGGATGCCCAGCACCACATGCTAGAAACCTCTCTTAATTCCTCTCTCTGTCCCCTGAATTCACAGATAATTTTCACCTATTGATTCAGATTGGTGACCAGAGACTTCTGGAGATTGTCCCCCTTGGATCTATAAACCCACAGAGGTCCACAGACAACTCTGTGAAGGATCATTTGGAAATACAAACCCAGTGGGCTTTAAAACCTTTCTGCATAAAAGGCTGCTCTCCTGCAGTTCCTAGGGGTTTACAAATGGATCAAGGTTGCCCTAGAGCAGTAATTAATTTAGCACCATATACTGAAAGCAAAAGAAACTGGCCTTTTTCTTCTTCTCTGGAATTCTCTAAGGTATTATAAATATCCAGTTTGTAAATGCTTGGAGTCTTCTTAATTAGGCAGTCTTTCACCTTTGGAGAAGCTTGTACTATATCCCAGTACTTTCAGAGAACTAAAGTTGACATAATAAGGCATCTTAACACAGTTGTTATTGAAAGCATTCATTGATCCCCTTCAAAGAAGAAATAATGTTTGTTTTACTGCAAAACTGCCTATTACTTGGCCAATTTTTTTTGGCTTGTTTGCCTTCTAAGACTACCTCACTGTTATTAGCTCTGTCGCATACTGGGTACTGAAATCCATTTTAAGGCAAAACTGGCAGAGCAATGTAAGGAACTTTACATGGAATATGACATATTTTCTCTTCTTAAACCAGTATCATATTTGCTACTCCAATAATTTAACTGAGAGTATGACATGCTTACCTGTGCATATTGCATACGTAGACACAAATACAATGCTTAGCATACAAAAATACACAGTTCAGCAGAAGGAAAAAGAAAAGATGGGCTCAATTATGCTTTGCTACAGCATCCCTCACAATGCATTTCAAGAAAATATAAACCAAACCACAAAAATCCTGTCGCTTTACAGTCCCCATGTACCCTGAATACGTGGATTTGCTCCTGAAAAGACAAAGATGACAAACCTTACTATCAATTTCACTGCTCCCCAGAGCAGACTGGATCACGTACAGCAATGCATCTGTCAGGCCATCACACTCCCTCATTCTTCTGCGGGCCTCCTCTCCAGCAGAGCTGACATTCCTGTAAGGCAACAGCAAGGGTCACCATCTCCACAGCTCTCCTGCCCACTGTCCCACCTGAAATCTTCTCACAGTTGACATACAGACAAAACATGTCTTTTGTTTTCTCCTTTCATCACTTCAGAGCTGTGAATAATGGCGACAGCTGCAAATGAGCTCAGCAAATGTAATGCAGAGGGGAACAAATGGAAGCCACCAGGTCCTCCACAGGATGGGGCTGAGCAGCCAAGCAGCATGCGCCCACCTACGGTGGAAGACTTGCAGCCCACTAAAACTTGGAGAAGGGCTGATCATTTTACTCTCTTTTTGTCTTACAAGTTGTTTTACATTTAAAAACTTAAGACTTCAGATTATTGTAATAATTATTATAATACTTTTCTTCCTTAGATGGGGCTAGAGGGCCTTCTGAACACATCTGTATACACCAAATTAAAACAAAATTTACGGCGTAACATAATATGTCATAAAGCTGAAAATACTGATACACAAAGAAACAAATATGTATGAATGAGCATATATAAATAGAATCTATACTTGCTAACATCAAGTCTCCCTGAGAAAAACTACATTCAAATTTGCATAGCAACTTTGATTTGGAAATGGGTGAATTAGGAATCTCAGGAATGAGGTAAAACCTTTCACGCAGTCTACTTCAGTACAAGAAGACAACCTTCAGCTGAGGTGGCTCATCTGTAGCTCCTCTCTCCCCACTACTAAAGTTTATACAAAGAAAGAACATAAAAGAGCACATACATCAGTCCTATGTATTTAATGCCAATGAATGGAAAGAGAAGGGAAGACACCGGCCCTTGGATTTGGGAAGAAGGCAAGGCACTGTCTACCTCTTATGCCATTTTCAATACCCTTTGCATTAAAAATAGAAAAAGGACAAGAATCCTGGGAAGGGAGGAATGAATTTCACATGGAGGAAGGTGAGAGAACTTAGGGATAGCTTCCTTTCAATTCTTTCTCTGGACAATCCCTCAGCCCCTCCAACACGGTTCCTAATTGATTCTGCTCCCTAAATATACACGATTTTCCATCTATACTTGCACCCTTACACAGTCTTAATTAGTTCTGCTCTCCCACACACAAACTGCCCCAAATTAATTCAGTACTGTTCCCTTCACCTCTGCAGACAGCTCGACAGCAAACATACAGCCAGGAGCACTAGAATGAATTCCTGCAAACAAATTCATTCTCCTTGAGATCCCTCATTTTTTGGCACATTACACATCAGAAGTCTGCCCTTCATAATGGCTTGCAAGTTTTGTGTTGTCCAGTTCCTCTGGTCTCCAACTCCATACCTCTTCCCCTCATCTTTACTGCTATAAAATCAGCAAGTGAGGGGTTTTTACTTAGTTCATGGGGAAACCTTCTTCTGCCATCTAGGAAGTGGGGTCTGGAGAATATAAACTGAAAAAACTCTCTCCCTTTGAAGCGATGGAAGCCTTCTGACTTCCTTTTGTGTGGCAGAAATAAGAAGATAAAATTATAGAACATGGTTTTCCCCAAACAGTGCCTATGCCATGTATTTGCAGGGATGGGAACTCCACCTAAAGTGTATTTTGAGTAGACTATTCCCTTATTAAAGTCGACAACTCCCCTGAAGTTCCGAAAGGGCAGAACATTCAGGAAAAGCAGAATCCTGGATCAGAAAAGTGCCTTGTGGGATAGATAGGGCAAGAGGGATTATTTGACTTCTATCTTAAATTCTATTCTCTTAACCTCTAGGAAAATAAAGATAGCAATAGTTAAATAAATACAGATGAGAGAGGGTGTTGAGGCACTGGAACAGGTTACAAAAAAAGTTGTGGATGCCCCATCTCTGGTAGTGTTCAAGGCCAGGCTGGTTGGGGCTTTGAGCAAGTTGGTCTACTGGAAGGTGTCGCTGACCATGGCAAGAGATTTGAAATTAAAGTTATCTTCAAGGTCCCTTGCAAACCGAAGCATTCTATGATCCTATGATAGAGAAAGAGACTTGTATCCAGCCCTACAAGAATTGCACAAATTACATAGATGTTGTGGTTTTAAGTAGCCAGAGTTTTTTATTAGCTGGGGGGGCTAGGAGAGAGGCTTCTTTAAGAAGCTGCTAGAGTTTTTCTCTGCTCTAAGCTAGCCAAGGTCAGGCAACAACGCCTCTGTGATAACATATTTAAGAAGAAGTAGAGAAAAAAAAAACTGTGCAGAACATCATGGCGGCTTAAGAGAGAGGAGGGTGAGGAGTTTGAGTAACACCAAGGTCAGAGAGAGGAGAAAGAGAAGATGCCTTAAACACTGGAATAGGGTCCCAGGAAAACTGTGGGGCATCATAGGAGCAAAGATTCACAGCACACCCGTGGAAAGACTGGAAGATTTCTGTGCGGAGCTGAAGTGCTGGAGGAGAGAGGCTGTGATTCTGTGGGACATTTAATGGAGCAGAGTCCTGATAGAGTCCTGTGGATCATGGGAAGAAGAGCCCCACGCTGAGTAGCATTTCTTGGGAGGACTGGTGGCCTGGAAGAACCCACANCAAACCATGACAATAGAGGATGCTGAGGAAGTGTTCTAAGCACAGCACCTTTCTTTGTACCGCTATAAAATATAATAAAAAAAAAAGCTGAAATATTACTTAATCCTTTTAAACAGAAACAGATCTAACAGTCTGTACTTATATAACATGTCCAGGCTTCTTTATTTTCAGCAGTTACACACACTGAATGCAAATTTTCAAAATGCAAGAGTAGAAACAGAAAGATGTTCTCCCTGATCCTTTCATTGAGGTGATTTTTCCTTCTATTGTGGCCAAATCAATGTCACCTTGACTGTCCAGAGCCTGTAGAGACTGTCAGCCTCTCAGCTGCTCTCCAAGTTCACCAGAAACTCCTCCTCCCCAAGACAGCAATGTAGACAACCTTACAGTCCCTAAGCTGTGAGCTGTCTGCCTCATTCACTTCCAGCAAAACAAAGAATATGAGACCTTTATACAAAGCAATACAAACACACCAGGGGCACATCTTGCACAGACAATGCATTTCTTTGCTCTGTATGGAGGAGCTGTCGAGTTCAGTTCTGTTTATCATTCTTCCCCATTATGCTCCAGTTGCTCCTGTAATCACAAGGTGGAGATTCTGAATTCCCATGACTGCTTTTTCTTCTCTTACAAAAGTTCCTGCCAACTTTCTGCACTGACTCATAGCTACTACAGCCCTCCCTAATATATGATACATTTATTTACATGGGAAATAGATGAAAACCCAAGACAAATCCAAACATTGCATTAATATTTTGGCAGAAATAATTACTTGATTATTTTAAAAGACATACATCCTATGATCTAACTAGTCGCCTCTATTGAAGTTACCACTGTTAACTGAGATCATTCACAGAAGGTCTCTAATATCACCATGTTCTGCAAAAGAGAAGCAATTCTAGATTACATGAGCTGTCAGAGAAAACACGTTGCCGCCATTATTTTATTTCTCATTGTTAACTCAAACATGCTGTGTAGCTGTCAGTGTGGTAGGGAGTAAGACATGGTTTGTCATTTGTGAATTTACAGGTCGCTGTGCAAATGTTGAATTGGAGCATTAGTAGTATCTCCTGTTGGTAAAATGTCCCACTAAGAATTTCTGCAGTGTCATTTTTCAAACAGGTGAAACCATGTTTTCTGGATGTCTTAAGAGGTGTGGAGATATGATACACAGGTTTTCAAGAAAAAGATACTTTTCCGTTGTAAATGCAGCCCAGCTTGATTGCCCTGTAAATTTTGATTGTGTAAACTCTACTTACAGCGTGGATGTGAGCTATAGGCTGTCATTTTGACTCTAACAGGGCAAGGAGTCCTTCAGACTGCCAAAAACCAATCAAATTAATTTCAAATGGAATCTAGTCACACAGGAATATCAAGAATACAGAGTGCTGAAGAATAACTCTCAGTTTAGTCAGAAAGTCCCACTTAGACAGAGCATAAACCCAGTTAACACACAAACAGTGGGAGGTTCAGAGCAACGTCGTTATGATTCCAGGATAACTAAGTTTGCTTGTCTTATGCAAGGAGGGGACACTGATTTCTACGGAAAGATCATCCAGAAAGCCAGTGTGCTGAGACAGGACCTCTGGATATGGGAGTATTTAGCAAGCTGTTGACACTACTTCCAGTGGCAGTTTTACCCATCTCAAAGACAGATTTCAAGTATCTGCACCTGCCCTCCATGACCATGCTAGCTCACACCAAGTAGTGTGACCTTTTCTGTAGCAGCTACAGGTCTGCAGGCTCTAGATCTCACTGCAGTCATGCAGAATAATTGCTGAGAACAAATAATCTCCGTTTAGCAAAGGTGATGTTGAGATGGGTCTTCATCAAAGCCCCATCATAAAAAGAGACAGCATATTTAATATCTAGTATATGTCACCCTTTTGCTATGGATTGATGTGATATAAGAAAGGACAGACACAGGAAGGATAATATCCTAAACTAGGTGAAAGGTGCAAGTTATCTTTGGTATGAAGCTTCAGGGGCATTCAAAATATATTGTTATTCCGAGAAGTTTTGTGTAAGAGGGACTAAACATAAAAGCCTCAATCTTTTTAATCTTTCCACATGTTACAATAGCCAGCTGTTGTGGTTTTAAGTAGCCAGAGTTTTTTATTAG
>WEIV01014088.1:71643-86598 GCA_013390005.1 Calyptomena viridis
TTTTTTTCCCTTCTCTGAGAAATTTTAGATCCATGTGTGGGCTCTCGGCTTTTAGCCAGAGTCAAACCATGACACCAGCAAAAAGAGATTTTTCACAGCAAGGGGGAAAGGTTTATATAAATCAAGAACTAAAACAACCCCATTACAGGAACTGCGATTATGTTTCCCTGAGGACACCTACCAAGGAAAAAGTCCTCAAATACTGAATAACTGAGTTACAACTGCCACACTAAACACTCATCTTTAAAACGCATACATGAAAAAACCCCACCAAAAAAAATCAACCCCAATACTGGCCTTCTCTACATGTGCTCTTTTATTTCCTGCCTATTTTTATTTCTTTCTGATTGACCAAGCATTTCTGCTTCAGGGACAGAGCCTTGTCTCAGTGGCAGGCTGGCACTCCCAGTCCCATCACAGTGGTGATGATCCCCTGAGCTGCCCTCCAACCTAACAGATGATCATGTAAGAGCTATTGCATTTTTTTTTTACATCCAGCTGTTTCTGAAAGCATTCAGGCTCTGTGCTGCAAGGGTCTAACAGAGTCACACAGAAAGTAAAATGAAGCAACCAGCACCATGCATGTATCCATCAAGTGTGTTCAGTCATTAGCAGTCCCTTCACAACCATACAATTTCAAGGACTCTCTGTAGTGGAGTAGACCTGAAGTCACATTGGCTTATCTGTAAGCATTCAGTGTTAGCTCTAGTAGTTCTGGTTACTGCTGTAACTTTTAGACAAATTCTAATTTTTTGATCATTTTTTTTGTACATTAGGACTTTTTAATCATCCCTGACTGCTGAAAACTAAACTAGCTGATAAGATCAGCTACTTCTTAAGCAAAAATTTAAATAAGGTAGTGAGGCAAGAAAAAAAAAAAGACACAACATGGTTCATTGTTCATTATTGAGAGTTTCTAAGTGTTAGGCTTTTAGTGACTACGAAATAAATCATCTTATCATTTGGAAGTAATAATAAATTAAAATAGAGTTTTCAGTCACTACCACAGATCGCTCTTTAATTTTTCATAATTTAAATGACAGTTCAGTGCATTATTACCAAGATCAGCAAGATTTCTTCTTGCTAAATATTCTTACCATCATTTATAACCTTCTTTATCTATAAGTTGTTTTTCAGAGGAGTAATAATTTATCAATCCTGCATGCGGATTAACACACTTTCTGGGGCAAATTGTATCTCATTAATTAGATAGCTCAATTGTAACTAAAGAAGCAAGACCATTTTATATCAACAAGGAATTAGACCCCAGATCTTTCTTTCTTAGGTATTAATTTCACTTTAAAAGAATACTTTGCAATTACACAAACATCTGACAGCCTAATGTGGATACAGTCTTGGTTATTAACCTTTCTATGAAATGCTATGACAATTTGATTTAGCTTTGATTATTCAGCAGTACTTTTCATTTTCAAAACATCAGAGCAATTAGCCTACCAAGTCAAGTACTCAACAGGTACATTTTACTGCTGTGCTTCTGTGTGTCCAATCCTAAGGCTAAATGCACTGTTTTTAGTGACAGTTCTGTGTGCTCTGTGAAGCAACTGACTCCTAACATAATTCTTCGCTATTTTGATACTTTTGAAGAGACATGTGGTGGAAGAGAATGTGAACTGCAATAAATATCTTAAAAGAAACTGTCTCCCTAAAAAAATCCCCAAACCCAAACCAGCCCAAATTTTATGGCATAAATAATTTTGGTAAGGATTCACTCTAGCATCATCTGAAAGAAACAAAAAATGGTTCTAACTCCCCCTCTGCCTTTTTACTGTGTTTTCATTTGAAGTACAATTCGATTTAAATACAATACACAGGATTACACATAATGTATTCAGGAAATGTTTTAAATTACGGTATAAAAAATCCCACCTGCAGCAAATTTTTTATTTGATATTTAATTTCTATTCCATGTAGTATGTGGCTCCATAAAAATTACTGCACTCAATACTAATCTGTTTATGCATACACTGCTTTCAATGCACTACTGTTCATTCAGTAAGAGCTGAAATATCGTGCTGCTTCCTGACCTTGGGAAGGTGCTGCTTCAGTGCAAACTCTGAAGGTCACAATGGGAAGAGTTTGAATACGTCAACATCAATACTTTTTTCTCCGTGCAGAACTGCCACATCACTAAATGGAACCCTACATGTGTTAAAGACTGAAGAATGGAAATACAAGAGCATCAGCTGCTGCTGATCCACCATGAAATACCAGCATTAGCTCAGGCACTCCTGAGGAAGTATTACTGGCCTAATCCTATCTCCTTGGTTATCTAGTCTGTTCACTGGGAGAACTCAAAAATACTCTGTCAGATGCTTCGGAATTGGAAAGCAGTCCTTCTTTTTTCATTTTTCTTTTCAGTTTGTTATCTTATTCATAACAAAACCATTGATCAGATATAAGTGGTTTTCAATTAACCTCATTCTACCTATTATTTATCAGATTGTTTTCTTCAAATGCTTATAAATCAGTCTGTTTTGATGTTCTTAATTGCTTTCCTCTATATTAACTGTTCAAGCAATTTCTAAAGCATTAAAATTCAGGTTATTTAGTCACTATTTCTATGTCTACTTTTCTCCTTCACTAAAAGATGGAGCCTGTATTTGTCCTGTTTGGGCCTGTTGGGAAGTCTCACACTTGCATGAGCTGCACTAGCAAAAATACTTCACCAAGAATAAAAATATTCCCTCTTTAATTTTTTGTAGGATATATTCTCAGAAAAAAACCTTTATAACTGCATTCTTAAGAACAACTGAAAAGAAGCAGGCAAAATGCTTTAGAGTTCAGAGTAAGCATCAAAAAAATATACTATTTCTAAAAGGTGGTAATTTACTAAGTGTTTATTATTCTGAGTGTACTTATGAGCATGTCTTACACTGCTGAGATCCCTTTATAATATCCTTTGAATGTTATTTCTCTAACACAATATTAAGTTGTAAAGAAAATTCACTATCTTTAGGACAAAACTGTAACATACACAACAGCTGCAGAAAAGGATTTTCATTCATACCTGACACTCAGAAAAGGAATTTAGCCAACTTCACATACTGTGTGACATTTCTTGCTGTCCTCTGATGCATCTGACCTCTTTTTAACTTAAGAACAACTAGTACTAACAAATGAAAACAAAACCTCTTAGTTTTGACAGTTCTTTCCCCTTGACTTAATCCCAGTGCAGCTCAAGTGCTTTTCAGGGATACACACTTTTCTATACACTCTTATACATACTCTTCTATACACTCAGAAATGTTTTGAATGCCTGAGTTGATAGTAATTAAAGTATAACTTCAGAATCCAACATGGGGCCAAAAGCCTTCCTGACCTGTTTCCTGGCTTCACCTGAAATCTTTCAGTACTAGCAGGCATGTCCTAGCTACAGAAGATCTATTTGTCTCTAGAGTAATAGGAAAGGACCAGACCATCACATAAAATTCACAGTTAATTAAAAATATAAGCATGATGCTTTTCCAAATATACCAGTTTGCTTATTTAACAAAACTCCTAAACAAAAAACATCTGTGAAAAAGTTTCACAAGTAGAGTTTTTGGAATCACAAACAAAACAAAAAACCCCAACCAACCAAAAAAAGCAAAACAGTAAGAAATCCACCACCAAACCCCACAGAAAAAGAGTTTGGGTTATGCTTTCTTGAAGTTTATTTGTTATATATCTTGCTTTCTTAAAGGACTAGTTTGTGCATCCTTTCTCCCCTCTCTCAAGTAATTATAAACCCAAGAAGTCCCCAGACCTTGTACTCTCCAAAGTCATCCTCTGCTACATTTTAATAAGGCACTTGTTGGGTCTGCAGCATGCTCAGAAGTCTTTGCCCAAAGAACATCATGGTGCTACCCCACAGAAGCAAAAAAGAAAGTGATTTGAAGCCTAATACCTGCATTAAAACTTTCTCAGTCATTTGGATTCCAGTGAGTCTCCACTGTTGTCCATAAATTCTCTTAATTGTCCATTGTAAAATAAAAAGTGTTTTAATTAGTAGTTGCATGTCCCTATTCTGCTGATGTTATTACTTGGGTCTCCTTTGTGGCTCATACAAACAAACAGAACAGTAAGAAGTCAGTTTCTGAGAAAAAACAGGCAGTTTAAGTATCCAATGAATATCCTGTCATATGGAAAAGACTCCATAAAACAAATAGACCAATTTGCCATATATCTGAAGGGCTTCTTAAAATGCTAGTCACACAAATTCAGCCAAGAACAACAGAGCTTGTGCAGTAAAAAGCCCCGTGCCACAACTGTCACATTCCTTCTACAACAGAATGCAAGGAGACAAACCTGTGATTTCTCTGGTATACCAGAATAAACCCAGTAATTTTAGGTTACATTTCCAAATAGACACTTTGAAATGGTGCAAGAAAAAACGAGATCTAGTTCAATGATATACAGATGTGAGAGTGTGTCTATGCAAATGCAAAAGCTACATCTTGGGGAAAAAAACCCCTAAAAATAGAAATTATTTTAAACATTTTAATTCAGGAGAACATCTGTACGAGCAAAAACTAGTTTAAACCTTGGGATGAGATATCATGACACTGTCACTTTGGTTTCTCACTCTGTCTTAGACAAGCACTCTACTTGGGCTAGATGACAACTTAGATATGACTAGCTGTATAAATACAAAAATAAATAATGGCACAGAAGCATCTTGGGTTCCATTTTGACATGAGATTCTACCTTTTATGCTCTTGATTTTCACTTTTCCACTTTATATGTTGATTATTAAGTTGACGCTGTTGTCGCTAAAGCAAAACAAAATGTTTTGGCTCAGGTATTTCAATATATTGCATATTCCTTTATGTGTATTCCAGTATGTGTACTTTGGTAGGCACTCAAACTCAGTAAATCTGTTTGTCTGTGCCCTTAAGTTTGAAACCTTTGAAAGCATTATTGGTAATGCACTACTTCTCAGGTCTTATAAATCAAAGTATTGGAAAGTTATGCAGTTCTTTTGCTTTGGTTTTAGAATTCAGGACAAAGATAATTGCAAAAATCAGACCATAAACAATGTAAATATCTATATTTAGCAATGTTACCAGTCTGAAAATTCTATGAATAAAGATTAGGTTCTAGGGAAAAATATAAGCAATAAGCAATCCTATCAACCTGGAAGAACAAATAGGATCATGATTGCTCAAGATGATTCTCTTAACCTACAAAGCAATCTCCCCGTCACATCTGAGTTTCAAGTGCCTTCTGCACCTATTTTGCAGTCTTGAAAAATCATTATCAGTGCAGTGCCTAGAGAATAAAGGAGGGTAAATCAGCTTTGGTCGTTGACTAATCAGATGAGCACAATTAATTACAACACCAATCAGTTCATTAGATTATTAGGTTCATCTCTTTCTGATCAGCTACTCAGAAACATTAAAGCAGAGGATAAGAAGTCACAAAGCAGAACACTCATTAGAATATCAGAAAAGTATGAAACACTACCCTGACTGAAACAAACTAAGTTACAGCGTATCACAGAAAAGTAGAAGGCAAAAGCTTTTTGGCTGTGTGTATGTTGGTATCCTCAGTGAATCAACAGCCATGGACATTTCTCTGGCTGGAGTCTCTCTTCTATCAATATATCAATGGAGTTTCTCTTCTATCAATATAAAAATCTTTAGAAATGCTGCCTTGTATGTCACTTCTCCCTGTTCCTAGTCTATATTAGCTACTACTGTATTAGTTCTACATTTTCTTTTACTGCCTTGTCCACATGCTCTATGCTACCTGCACTTACTTTTCAGTTAGTCACTCCAAAATTAATTTACTATTTGCTCATATTATTTCTTTAATTAGTTAATGATACTTTAATTAATTCATTATACAATACTGTTCCTGTGAAATTGCATTTTATAATTTCTAGAACAATCTCTACCCTCAATTTAAATTTTTATGGTTTAACTCCATTAAAAACACCAAGGTATCCATGCTGCTTTCCAAAAAGAGTTGTTATGATTTTTTGAGCTAAATACCTGTAAAAAAATATCATTACCATTAATTGCCTAATTGTAAAAAAAAAGTAATGTGATGCATAATAAATTAAAATTCTTATGCTGTCTAAATGTGCCCTCAGCATAGGAAATAAATATGTATGTTCATGTCCTATTTTCACGACAGTTCACCTGAAATTGCCAGAGTGTGTATCCTACCTTGGATTATGTCACATCATTCTATTTCCAAATGGCTTTATGTGCATACTGAGACATGATGAAAGAACTGACCCTCTGGCATGCCCTTCAGCCTAACGAGTCATTGTGCATCACTGCTGCCTGAAATAACCTGTAAAAAACGAAGGGCATCACCCTACTTATCCCCACCTAGTCCATGCCACATAAAAAGATGAACAAACACTCTCCAGTACTAGAACTACTGTCAGTGCTCTCTACCCCTTTGGCTTATACCCCAGAGTATAACAACAACTTGGATCTTTTGCCAGAACAAGCTTCTTACAAAACCCTACACTGCCCTGTTTTGCTCCGTGGCTCTCTTGTATGTCACAGCAATTGCTCAGGGAGCAGAGATTATTGTCAGAGATTTAATTTTTCCCTTTTAATTTTAACACATACCCTTTGAGTCAATTCACTCATTCCTGTCAAACTAAATGCCAAATTCAAACCTCCCATTGGTGTCCTAAGATCCTCGCGAAACTCTTGCATGAGTAGCAGACTCTACTTTGTCATTTCCTTGGCCATGAAATGTACTATTATACTTCAGGTATTTCTACCCTCCCATCTGCAAAGATACGCATTTAGTGTGTTACTGTATTTGCCTCACCCTGATTCTTCCTATAAACTGCACCAAAACACTTGTATGCAGTGACAGAAGAGGATACCTCACTCTCAACTCTTCCTCTCCTCCCAAAAATATACTTTGCAGGAGCTGTGTGTATCTGATCGAGTAAAGGTTTCTGTAGAATCCTTATCATGGCATTCTTTATCTCATGATCACCTTTGTGCATTCTCTTTCCATCAAGTCTCCCCATATACAGAGGTTTTACTCTATGTTTCTCGTGCCAAGAGACAGAGTGCATTTGTGTTCTAGAAACCCATGACTGACCAACAACAAAAAAAAGAGTGGGAGGAAAATTATGCAAGCTGAGCAAGCAGAAGTTGAGAGCTGGTTTTGAGTACGAAGTTACTGATGCTGTGGCAACCTTCAGCCTCAGTCTCTAGATAATTATTCCTACACGAAGGAATTTCTGGAGTTGTTACTCTTTAGTTGACAGATAAGCATTCCCTGAGCAAGAGATACTGAGCACCATCACACTTGCTGCCACATGACCTGCTTTTATGACACAGCCTATGTACAAACCTCACCTCTAACACAGTGCTTTGACTGCAGTGATATTATGCCTGGGAAAAGTTTCATCCTTTGTATGCTTTGTGTGCCAATCAGACCAAATTAGCAAAAAGATAATTACAGCTTATAAAGGTGTCTTTTATGTTCTTGTATGAATAAACACTCTAATTTTTTAATTATTATTTCGCCATTCTCAGTTAATTGTCAGTTACTCAAAAACACAGCTTTCTCCGGAACAGTGCAAACACAATTTAATTCCATGAATTACAGCAGAATTTCCTATATTAAGTATAAAGACTGCAAATTATTTCACACAACTTTAGGAATCTTGGCACTTATTCCCCAGCTCAGAGCTGATTTCCACTGCCAAACCTTGCTGAAATAAATATGCTAATATCAAATACTAGAGGATTTTTTTTTCCTTCCTTAACAGGTGGCTCTGGTAAAATGACACTTCATCAAGATGGTAAGTGTATGAATCAAGTGTCACAATGTTCCAGTTCCTTGTGTTTGACTTATCTTTCTGCCCAGAGCAGAAGGGACGCAGAAGACTCATGTGATCATAACCGATAAACTACCTTGTCTGTTTCGCATGAGATGTTTCATTTACAAACAGTGGATGAAGAAAGGCAGAATTACCCTGCAATTTATTCATTATGATTACAGAAATTCCTACCACTCCTGTATTATTTGATTTACCTAAGTTTTTACATACCTGCCCTCTCACCTGCCGACTTTAAATACCAGTGCCCACAGCCCAGGACTTCAAGCCTGGAACCCTATCCCTGTCCCAGGAAGGCTGCAGCAGTGCTGGTCCTTGGCCCTGGTTTTGACTTGTTGCTTGGATTTCTTTCCTCAGCCTTGGAGGTGGCTTGATCACCCACCAAAGACTGGGCAACAATTTTGGTTAAAGGTCTATTACTCTGGACACCCTAAGACCTGCATACTTAACTGGACTAAGCTGGACTGTACCTAACTGGACTAGGCTTAAATTCACAATTTGCAAGTGCAAAGTATATGCTTTCCTTCTGAGATCCCCTGAATCTCGACTCCTCAAAAAATCAAATGCTGGAACTATGTTATCCTTAAAATCAGCTGCTCATGTATGCACAGACTGGAAGATTACATCAGTCTCATATCTTCCTCTTCATCTTTTGGATTGTATTCTGTGGGATGTTACACTGCTGAGGGCCCTACACCCTCCCACATCACAGAATGGCTTAGGTTGGAAGGGACCTCAAAGATCATCGAGTTGCAGCCCATCCCACCATGGGCAGGGAACCTTCCACTATCCCAGGTTGCTAAAGGCCCCATCCAACCTGGCCTTGAACACTTCCAGGGACAGGGCAGCCACAGCTTCTACAGACAATCTGTTCCAGCGTCTCAAGATCCTCACCGTAAAGAATTTCCTCCTAACATCTAATCTAAATATCCCATCTTTTATTTTAAAACCATTCCCCTATGTCCTATCATTATATGTCCTTCTAAGATGTCCCACCCCATCTTTTTTATAAGCCTGAAAAACAGGCAGAACACCATCAGCTCTCAGCTTGTCTTCACAGCAGAATTGCTCCAGCCGTGTGATTGTCTCCATGACCCTCCTCTGGACCAACTCTAGCAGGTCCATGACCTTCTTATCTTGGTGGACACAGAGCTGGATGTCATGGATGTCATCCAGGTGGGATCTCAAGGGAGCAGTGCATTGGGGGAGGGTCACCTCTCTTGACCTGCTGGCCACACTGCCTTTGATACAGCCTTTGATACCACTGGCCTTCTGGGCTGCAAGTGCACACTGTTGGCTTGTGTCCAGCTTTTCATTCACCAGAACTCCCAAGTGTTTTTGGCAGGTCTGCTCTCAATGACTTCTCCCAGTCTGCACTCCTGGCTGGGATTGCCCTGACAGAAGTGTGGCACCTTGCACTTGGGCTTGTTGAACTTCATGAGGCTCTTATGGGCCCATTTCTCAAGTTTGTCCAGGTCTCCCTGAATTACATTCTGCCCTTCTGTTTTGTCAACTGCACAGCTCAGCTTCATGTCATCTGCAAATTTACTGAGGGTGCACTTGATTTCACTGATTAATAAAGAGCACTGGTCCCAAGACAGAGCCCTGAGGGGCACCACTCCATCACCACCCTCCACCTGGAGATAGAGCCATTAACCACAACCCTCTGTCTGCATCCATCCATCCATCCATCCATCCATCCATCCATCCATCCATCCATCCAATTATTCATCCTCCACGTGAGGCAGAGGTATTGGAGGGACTTCAGCTGAGGGTCACGCTCTCTTCCCTACTCTAATCAGGATCAGACACGATTTGGGCTTTGCTGAGCACAAGCATCTTTCCCTGTATCCTTGGACTCTGGCAGCAGATAAGAGACTCTCTGAGCACAGCTCTGGGATCAGAATTCTTAGCAGTAAGAAATCACACCAGCGTTCAGAGGAAGTGAAGAGCTGTACACCCGCACTCCAGAAACACCCACCAACATCAGTGGGTGCCACCAAACACACCAGAAACATTCAGGCACTGTACAGATGCTTTGGCTGTAGGAAGTTTTTGCACTATTTATCCTGCCCTCACTTGCTCTGGAGATCCATGGTCTACCCTGACAGTATTCACAGGGATAATTACTGAGAAAAAACTATTCCGCACTTCTTTAGTTTCTACTATCCCACAGTATAGATAAGTCCCTAAGACAAAACTCTTGGTTATAAAAGACAACTAGTAATCCACACCCAGCTTCAATTTAATCTTTAAGCCTATTTCTCACCAACCATATTTGCACTCTTGTCTAATTATTTTGCCTACAATGGTGCCCTCAGCATCACACCATTATCATCCATGTCATCTGCCCTCTTGAGAATCTCCATGGAAAGCAGCACCCTAGCAAATGGAAAACAGGGACTTTGGTGTTCACCCACACCTTTTGTGGATGTGCTGGGCTGTTTCAAATACTGTGTCTGCTTGGCAGTGGTAGTGCTGTGATGGCTGCAGCCAAACCCACTCACATGCACGCAGGTCAATGCTGGAAATTCAATTCACACCATGAAATCTTTTCTCAGAACGTGCCTAATTAAAGTGAGCTGTTAAACATTTATAATTCAGACAGCAAAGCCTCATACACCTGCCTTTGCTATCTGTTACAGCCTTTTACAGTAATCCTGTCATGACTATCAATAATCTCACCCTGCTTTAGACCACTTAGTGATTTAGACCACTTAGGTCTTCAATTTACACATTTATAACCCAAACTCCACTTGAAGAGTGGCACTATAACCTGCCTCAGAAGATTCAGGCAGCCTGTTAGATTGTAAACTTGATTTACAGATCTACCCCGTTAACTGAACGAAGCACGACAGCCAAAAACAATTGCAATGCCAGATAAGTTGATCACTACTATTAATATCAGAAAGAACAGCAGTAGCAAGCAAAAACATTCCAACTACTTTAAAGATTAATTGCAATCATCTTTCTTTATTTAGACCAATGGTGAAGTCACTGTGAACAAACAGCAGAGAGTTCTGGAAATATTTCAGTATACAGGTTCAGAGAACTCCAGAAAAATATGGAGGTACCAATGAAATTGAAAAATAAAACTTAAATGCCCAAAAGTTGTATTAGTTAAGTGAATTAGTTAACAGAAAATCCACCGTGTTTTCTCTATCTCCACTTCTTCAAAAATTGTAACACTAATATTTTGCAAAGAATTTTTAAGTTTGATTGCAATTTTGAGGGAATTTCATTGAGTTTAAAGACTTGCAAATGGCACTTTAGACACTGTGCATGTAATGGTCAATACTTTTTTCTGATTGCAATTTCATCTTGAATTACAAAAAGCAGCTTGCAACTGCAATTCTGAAATAGTCAATTTAAATAAACATCTAATCACACATGTCCAATGTTGTAACTACACATTTTGATTTTAAATCCCATCAAAATACCACTTATTTATTTGTTCAATGAACTATTCGATGATTTACAATTAGTCCTAACAGAAATTAAGAGACCCCAAACTAATACTTATTAACCTACACTACCATAATTGAAAAAAGATTTTCAAAGACAAGTCTTTCTCTAGCTGTTTGGCTGACATTTGAAAGTAATCATACTTGCAATTGCTAATCAGTTCATCATTACAAGTTATAAAATGCTTTACAGAACAGTATGGTTAGAAAGTCAAGCACTGAAAACTTAAGTAATACTCAAATTAAGCTGGCCTCTGCAACTTTAATTCAACCCCCTTTTACAAAATAGTCATGGTGTGTTGTCTATGCTGTCACTTTTCACCTCTGTAGGCTTCAAGTGGCATCCGGTGCACAGGATGAACTCACTTGATGTGAATGACAGAAACTCTGCAGGAGGGGTTGTTTTCTATTAGCCTGCCCACCTCTGTCAGCAAGTACTCCATGACCAATGCAAGGGAAGAGAAGAGAGGTAATGGGATTTTGTTCTAATTCAGATTTTGTCTCAGAGCTTGCATTGTCTGTATTCATAGTTTTCCAGGGGCTTGAAACTCTGGAGTCACATAACGTCAGAAATGTTGGTTGGAAGAAATATATGGGAAGTCATCCAAGTCCAGCCTGCTGCCTAAGGAAGGACTATCAACACCAGAAAAGGTCAGTAGTTTTGTTGGAGAGCCTTGAAGACATCAAAGGATGGACATTCCACCACCTCTCTGTTCCAGTGTTGCACTACTTTCCTGGTAAAGGGTAACGTCCACTTTGAACGTTCTACGGTGAAACTTGTGACATCTTTCCTGCACCCTCTCCAGTTTCTGAGAATTACTACTGAACTGGGGTGGGCCCAAAAGTGGACACAGTATTGCAAAGGTAGCCCTAGCAGCACTGAGTAAAGGGAGAAGATCTTCCATGGACCTGCGGGTCACAGATGTACCCCAGTCTGCCATATGCATGCTGAGAACACAGCGTTGGCTCATACTTGGTTTGGTGTCCTCTATAAACCCCAGTTCCTTTTCAAAAGGTGTGCTGCTGAGTCAGAGGGTTTTCAGCCTGTACTGATAAAACACTAAGGGAATAATATATTGCATCAGTGATCTCTCTTTATCCACATGGTCAAACTCTTTATCACAGTAGGCAATGACACTTTTTAAACATGGTTTGCCACTGGTAAATCCATGCTAACTGTTCCTCATTCATATGTTTAGAAACGGATTCTAAGAAGTCATACTCCATGGTTTTTCTAGGGTTTGAGGTAAAGGTGATATCCAGACTACCTTTTTTGTTCTCCTCAAGATAGATAAATTTTTAGCCTTTCTCTAGTTCTCAGCCACCTCCTCGAAACACCAGCATGACCTGACTATCAGTCACCTTTTCTTGCAGTATCCCTGGGCAAATTCCATCCAGTGTCATGAAACTGAATATATGTATGTTCTCCACATAGTCCTTATCCTGTTGCTTGCCAACAGCTGGCTTCTCCTTGTCCTTCTTAGAACATGCTGAAATGTACAGGAGTCTAGGAGCAGGATTTGCCTGATGAGACTGTGGCACAACAGGTGTTGAGTTCTTCAGTCTTTTTCCTTTTGTCCATCACTAATTTGTCTTCCCCATGCATTTACATTCCCCTCAACTTCTTTCTCCTTTTAGGATACATATGTCTGTCAAATCCCCTGCTGTGACCTAGTGAGTTCCCTAGTTAACTCCTGCTTGATCTTCCTCATTTTATCCCCAAATGCAGCTTCACATATTCGTTTGTTGTTCTGGTTTCTACTCCTTGGTCTCTTCTTGTGCTTCAAGAGGCTTTCTGTTTACCCAAGTGTTCTGCCATAATTTCCAGTCTTCCTGTACAGCAGCATGGTTTGTTCCCAAGTTCCTAGAAAGTTGTTTGTGTTTTTTTTTAACTTTTTTCCCTTTTTTTTTAAGTTCGGTGCATACCCTTCTGCTCTGAAATGACTCCACAGAGGACTCAAAATCCATTGAATGTGTAACTTCCATGATTGGTGCTGCTGTCAGGAGGAATGATCAAAGCCTAGGCATGTATGGTTAACAACAAAAGTTAAAATGGAAAGTATGCCACTACAATTGAGAGTAACAATCTAAATGTACAGTCCAGGCCCACAGGTTTATACCAAATGAAAGAGTCTGTACTGCATTGGAATGTACTGATGTGAACCTGCTGCAGGTACTCCTACCCAGTGCTGCAAGTCACCTTCAGTTGTACTGACAGCATCATTCCTGTTTCCTGCAACACCAGGACGTCTTTGAGTGAGACAGTAGAAGGAATTGCACTGAAGCCACTAAATTGATTTCATACTAACTACGAAAAGAACAGAGCAAACTCTAAACTGGCATCTGCTGGAAACCATTCTATTTCTCACTGCAGATTTTGAGCATGAACAAATATTTATTATTGATAAAACAGGTTAATTGTTTGTTTCTTACTGAATGCATGAACTTCAAAAATGAACAACAAACAAAGATCTCCAACAAAGAGGAGTAAATGTGAAATGATTAAGCAGGAAAGGAATGAATAAGCTTAAATGCCTGCCAAGACTCACATTCCCAATAGTGCTGCATGTCTGCACCAATGAAAACTCTAGCTATTCAGATGTCACTGTAAACATGATCAATCTCCTTTCTTTCCTTATATAAGAATAAGAAATAAGGAAACAAAGAACGAAATATTATTAGTAGTACTATTTGAAACTGAGAAGAAAACTGGTGGACAGTTTCACTGTTATCCTCATAACACATTCCTGCACTTGATTTAAGAATGGGACCTATTAGGTCAGTTTGGATTATAAGGAACAATGGAAGTCAATTACTTCTTTTGTATGGCAACTACCTCAAAGACTTGTGAAAGATGAAGCTCAGTATATGACAGTTATCAAAGTATTAAATACATTCCAGTTCCTGCATTTTTTTTTTTACCTATTATATACGATAATACAAGATGTGGTTTGTATTAGCATCCCCCAAATTCTCTGCCTACTAACTAGAACATAACTGGAGTACTGCCATACGAAGCGAAATATATTTACTTTGCTAAAGCATGATCAATTAAAACTCTCGCAGATTTGTAGGAGAGGAAACAAAAATCGTATCTAGGGATTATGATACTTTCACTCTGTAAACTCTGAATCTTTACAGTTTATAGTATAAAGATAATTTATAATAATAATCTATCCAAGCCCCTGAAGAATGGCTGACTACATAAGACATCTACTAGCAATAAAACATAATGATAGGGCTTATGCTATGAAAAAACTAACATTTGTTTGCATAAATTAGCCCCCATTTAGTAATTAAACTGTATGTCTGCCATAAGGTCAGGCAAAATGTAACCTTGGCAGAAGTGATACTGCATGCGCTATGGTCTAGACAGAGATATTTGGAGAATTATGGGGGATAATTAATCAGTTAATGTTTTCCATGTGTTTCATGATATGTGGAGCCACGACTCCAGAATAAAATATTTGTGCTAATGCAATCACTTTCCACTTTCTTAAAAGAAATACTACCAACTGCTGTTATTCAGGCCAAAGAGCACAAAAAAAAGAAAATTATATAAATACACACATACCCCCAAACAGATGCACGCAGATTCTTTTGTTTTATTAGGGAGTAATTATGTGTTTTCATTCTAGGTGATACTATTAGTGAAGTGCTTAAAGT
>WEIV01014088.1:89429-228598 GCA_013390005.1 Calyptomena viridis
CTATCTGACAAAAAGAAATGAGTTGTGAAAGTAAAAAAGCTACACTAGGACAAATACTTCAGAAATACTTTGTCACAGAAATCATCTGCATGTAGTGTGCAATCCTAGCTAAAAATACTATCATAGAATCATAGAATGCTCTGTGTTGGAAGTGATCTTAAAGATCATTTAGTTCCAATCCTCCTGCTGTGGAAAGGGACACCTTCCACTAGACCAGGTAGTTCAGAACCCCATCCAACCCAGCCCTGCACAATTCCAGGACATCCACAGCTTCTCTGGGCAATGTGTTGTAGTGCCTCACCACCCTTACATTAAAGAATTTCTTCCTAACATCGAATCTAAATCTACTCTATTTCAGTTTGAAGCCATTCTCCTTTGTCCTGTTACCACATGACAACATCTACCAGGCAGATGTTCAATGTTTTCATAGTACATGCTTACGCACCGGATTTTTTATTTTTTACTAAAGAGAACGTGTTCTGTCTTTCCTAAGACAACTTTCCCAACAGTAATAAAGAACTTGAAAATACAACGCAAAGCTAGTTTAGGGAAGGCAGTAGGATAAAACCCCTGAAATCTACAACCCCCTAGTATCTTTAATTCATTTTTGAAGAAGGAAGCCTTCTACTCTGCTTGTTACATTAGACAGAAACTTAGCACAGACTTTGCTGGCAGAACACATGAAAATCCTTTCCTCCTGTGCTTTTTGCCTTTCTGAGGCAATGTCCACAAGGCTGTGTGTGTATCCATGAGCTATAGCTGGAAATCAGCATCACCTTACACCTTGCCTGACCTTTGAACCCTCCCACTCCATGTGCATGTGTGTTAGTTTGTACTATGTCCACAGAAATATTCAAATAGGATAACACTGATGAAATTGAGTGGAATTAGTGAACTTGTTTTTTACTTCAGTCTTTACAGATGTCTCAGCTTATCCCAAATTAACTATCCACTTTGCTAATCCTTTCAGAATGGGGGAACCAATTTTATTGCAAGTAATAGTCTTTATCCTTCTTTCTCAGTGTGTTCTTACTATACTGTCCTCTCTGATAAAAGAAAAATCTTACAAAGTGCTAAAAATCCTGCATGGAGATGTGCAGTGATAACAAGTACACAATTTCAACATTTACTGGGCAAAGTTTCACAAAAGATGACATCCATAAATGATCTGCTTTTCAGTTCAGACATTCTGAGTGGATTCCAAACAAAGCAGGCCTGGCAGTCTGCAGCCTATTTTATCACACCCCTCAGGAGCCATAGTTCATTTATTTACTTATTTCATCAGGAGGGTTTCTGGGAAAATATTTCCAAAACACATGAAAGTACCAAAGTTTGGAAGTGTGGTTACTAGGGACTGCAGGTCTTAGAGCTTCAGTGCTACAGTTATTACAAGAAAGCATTTCATACCAGCTGCCAGTTGCTCACCAACCTGCAGACATGTGGAATACCATCAAAGCCTTCTCGTGGGAAAAGACTTCAGCACTGGCTCAACTTCTTGTGCCTGAAGCGAAACAGTTCACATGTCCACAGCATTGTGAAAGAAGGTAATAAAAGCCAACTCTCTGATGTTGGCTGCCTTATCCAGAAGGATGAAGCAAGCTCAGTGTACTTCAAATATAGTACTTCCTATAGTAAATTCTCAGACTGAGGAGAGAACAGATGATCCTCTCGCTCCTAAGCAAAGTTTCTTCAGATTTAAAGCCATCTATCATAAGATAAAGAGGGAACACTGCACAAGTATGCCATGCCTTTCCTTCACTATGCAGAGCTGTGTGTTTTCATATGTTCCATAGTTTTAAGAGGAGAAAAACTAGTCAATATACAAACCAACCAATGAGTACCAAAGAACCTGACACTTACCAAGTATTATTTTATTATCTCTGGTGGAACTGAGTGGGCATACAAACTCTGAATGACTGTGTTTCTCACATTTCTTGGGTAAATAAAACATAATCCTCTATCATCAGTCACCATGACCATGAGTGGTGCTACAGAATTGTCACAATCAGCTTTTCTCTCATGCTGAGACAGATAATATTTTCTGTGGAGCCAGGCTATATGAGTTTATCAAAGTACCCATTCAAAAAAGACAAGCCAGGATTTTGGCTGGTCAGCAAAGCCACACCAGATGTACAACCTGGTTCCCATTGACACCTGTGGCCCTGGTGATTCTTTTCATTGGGCCCAGACACTTAAGACAGAATTGGCTCCATCTCTTCAGCTTCCCATGCAGTGAATGCATGGATGTGCTCGAAAACACATGCAGTGCCTACAGGCTTAGGGGATTCTTCCCCACAAGAAAACAGCTGTGTCACTGTGATACTTAGCTCTGCAGCTGCCCAGTGAGAAGGAGACCTGTTATTGTCAGCTGGGCTTGGAGTCAGCTCAAATCCAGTCAGCAGGACACTGAGACTCAGATGATCCTTTATTATAGTGTCTGCCAAGGTAACACTTGTTACTGCAAAAATGAAAACTGTTGTGAAATGAAAAAAAAACCCCAAACCCACAAAAAGACAAATTCTAAGCCTTCTCACAACACAAACAATTTTGCTTTCTTCAGAGCATTCACATTCACAAAGCTTAAACCTCTGACAGAAGGAAATGCAAATTAACATTTTCTAAGGAAGAAAATATGAGTAGACATTCAATTTTCACATTATGCACTAGTTAACAGCTGGCATTCAACCTGAAAGGAATTAAGATCACCAAAACTAGGAAAACAGTCATTCAAAATGCACACCCCACATCCAAGGCTAGGACCATTCAGCCTAAGAGGCACCACTTGATAATTTTGTCATTGTTGGTGAGCCTAAGAATATCATAAGATGCAAGAGTAGGTACTGAGGCACATTCATTCTTTTCATAAACGTGTGTATAATTTCCAGAAACAGTAAGTAAGTAAATTACAAGAAGAGCACACTTCTGTCATAGCAATTAGCAAATACTTTTAACTTTATAATACCCAGTTAAGTTGCAGCCTTTTTTCCCCCCTAAAAAAATCACAAGTACATTCATGTTAAAGAGAATAAAAGATGCTAGCTGAGGAATAGGAACTAAATTTCAGCTAGGTCCTAAGTTAGCAGACTGACATATAGGTCCAGTATTTGCAATTTGTATTCAAACATGAAGTCCCACTGAAGCATGAATAAGTTTCCTTGTTTGCTCAGAGATCATGTGAACAGTACTTTGAAGATCACTTTTTGTCTATCTCCATGCAAAAATCAATGTATTGGGAGTTTGTTTTGCATTTGAAGGCAGATTTTCAGAGTAGCCCAGCATGTTATATCAGATAAAATGATGCAGGAAAGAGGTAGGCCAACAAAGTTTATCATAGGTTTTTTAAGTACAGGAAAGCAAAAGTGTCTGGAGTCATGCTGTACTATTTTTCAGACCAGAAAAAGACAAGGGGCTTTCCATAACATCAGTTTAAAAACAAAATTTCTGTTTAAGATCTTGATTAGCTTGGACCCAGAATGAACTTCCACAGCTATGTGGAATTTGTAGCATCAATTTGGTATGTTGAAATAATGCTTTTACCAGAAATGGTGAAAAAGCATTAAACTTCAGAGTCCTATTTGAATGCCACTGCTATAATTAATACAGTATGACCTTGTATAAACCTTATAAATTTGTTCATGAATATGCAAAGTAGGAGTAACTACACTGTGAAAATGTGGGGTGCTTAAATATCTGACACAGCTACACATTTAATTCTGTTAGTGCTTTTCCTTTGAGTATTTTCTGAATAAAAATATTACAGCAGTAATCAGAGGACACTGATCTATTCATACTAAAATCTCTCTCTCCCGTGTCTTAACATTAGATTTTTATTTCAGCTACATTTCTGAACAACTGCAGCATTCAGGAAGGAACAATCTCTTTAGTATCTTGCAGAAATTAGCCTTCAAAACTTTAGGCTTAACTGGGATGCAATTATTGTGGCCTCTCAAATTGGTTTGTGACTTTTTTTGTGGACTGGACCTTTCAGCCTCTTGAAAAGGTGAAATACACATTCCACAGCACACTGACTCATTCATTCCCATTTTGGTTTGCGTGTGGAAGACTAGGAATATGGCTGTGAACATTTACACTTGAGCTAGTGAACATTTCAGGCACTTTTAGAAATACATCTTGCATAGTTCATGCCCATGAAAGCAGCCTGTCTGAACATTTATGAATTGGGGTGCCTGATATTTGACACTTAAACTCAGTATCAACACCATGAAGATGACAAATGATTTTCAGACCTGGTAAGTCAGTGATAGTCTAGAAATACTCAAGAGCCTCTGAAAAACAGAATCTTGTATTGACACCCACTCATTCAGAGCTGGAACATCTTTTCCATGAGGACAGGCTCAGAGAGCTTTGTCTGTTCAGCCTGGAGAAGGGAAGGCTCCAGGGAGGCCTCATTGTGGCCTTCTGGTAATTAAAGAGGGCTTTACAAAAAATATGGAGATCAATTTTTTTATATGGCCTGACAGTGATAGGACAAGGGAGAACAATTTTAAAACAAGAAAGGGGAGAGTTAGACTAGATGTTAGGATGAAATTCTTTACTGTGAGCACGGTGAGACACTAGGACATGCTGTCTTGGGGTGACTTTNGGAGAGGGTGACTGCGGCCTGTTTTTATCAGAGAATATTTATCCCTCTGAATATATTTGTTTCAAACCAGGACATATGCTGTGCAGAGAATCAGTGGATGCCCAATCCCTGGAACATTCAAGACCAACCTGGGTGGTGCTTTGAGCAACCTGGTCTAGTTGAAGGTGTCCCTGTCCACGGCAGGAGGTGGGAACTAGATGATCTTTAGGGGTCCCTTACAACCCAAAAGAGTCCATGAAACTTACTGCTTAAAATGCCTGCCATTAGGCAAATGCAACTTAAGAGTTTACTCCTTTCTATACTATTTTAAAAGACAAGAAACAGCAGTTCAGCTCATCTTCCCTTCTGGGAACTGTAGCACTCTGGGAGGCATTATAAACCTTACTAGAAAGTTTTTTTAAAATTCATCATGTAAAAGTAATATAGAACTTCTGAGCAAAAACAATTAAAAGTAAGCAATATGCCATCCAGCTTTAACCTGGAAAGACAAGATGTAGCAGTTGTGATCAAGATACCTTCATTTATATTAAACTGGAAATTACCTGGTAGTTATTTACACAGTACATGTCAGGAACCCTTCCCAGTTTCTTAAAAATGATGGAGAGTTTACATTAGACCCTCAATGTTCTCCACAGCTTGTAATTGCTGGGACCCAGAATCAAAAATTATATAATTTTATTAAGAATTTAAGTTTTAGTGAAAAAGGATTGAACATCACAAAAATCCATCATTAAAGCTAAGCTTTTCCTTGGCTTCTTGACAAGGCCTTCCTCTGTACTGACTTCCAACTCCAGGTCCCAGAGAAATTCCCAAGCTGAGAAAAGCTCTCCGGAATGCATGTGCTTTTTCACAATGGACACACCACTACTGTCAGTAGTTTAGGAACTCTCTAACTTGATTCGACATTGTAGTTATGGCCAAATGATGTTTAGTTTAATAATGCACCGTTTAATAATGATGTGCAACTTAGTAATTATGCAAAATACAATGTGTTTCACCACAGTACTTTCACATAAAGAAGCTAGATACAGGGCCTCAAATCTTCTGATCTGACTGTCCTTGGATGCTAATTACACCAGCTTTATAATTTTAATAGATCTAAATGTATTAAAAAGACAAGAACAGTGGTGATTACTTCTTTCTGCATGTCAAGACTGGATTTGAAGAGGCTAAGAGGAGGAAAAATTGCAAGTTTGGATTTGGCAATCTTCCTCTCTACAAGAAGATAAACCTGCCTCAGCACCCCTTTAGGTAGTTTTCTCTCTCCCATGCCTCTTGCTTGCTGGAACTGCTTGTAGTAATTGTCCCTCCTTAAGTAGGCTGTCCGTGGAAATACACAATTTGAGTTTTTTCCTAACTTTGAATTCTGACAGGCTTCTTCCTGACAGAAATCATCACGGGCTTTCTGCTATCTGATGGACAAAATTGCAAGGTCAGCCTGAAAAGAGCTGAAGAAAACCACAGGAAGTACTGAAATGAGCTGCTAAGTCCAATATCTCTATATCCACCACAGAATCCACAGAGATGGACAAAATGTGACTGTTTTGTTAACAGGAGGAGATTCAAAAACCAGCAGCAAAGGCCCTGGAACTACTCTACAAAGCCAGCTCCATTTATACTCAACAGCAAATATTCAGAGCTTGCACCAGTCACTAGAAACAGAACGGTATTACAGCTTCCATCATCAGCCCTTCTATATTTACACATTTACACACACACACATATCAGTTTAGTCTATTCAGAAATGTGTTGTCACACATGTTCCTTTAGAAACTAAACAGACAATAAATAATACATTCTGATCTATTTAAGCTGCCCCCACGTCTTATTTTGTCAGTATGCAGCAGAATTCAAAACAGATTACAGAAGGTCCTAAGAATAGGAATCAATAGACTTTGGATGCTTTGAAGAGACCTGGAGGAGAAATAAGACGGTGAAATACATACATGAGCTGCAAATGTCTGTGAAATAGATCATTCACCCACAAATCAGTCAAAAACATTTGATATTCAGGTTTCATAGCTAACACAAATTGTTTTAACAAGACAACTTGTTCCTTCCAAAAGTTGATCTACCCAGAAAATACTACTGGGTCAGTTATATTCAATTCATGTTTTAAAAGCACTTTTCTCCTTTGCTTTTCTACTCTGAGAGCTTGTTACATATTTATTCAGTTGAAAAATAATTAAAAGTATTTTGTGAAAGGTTTTACAAGTAAGAAAGCATGAAGTATGAAAACTTAAAAGGTATGGGGTCTTATAAACAAAAAACTACCTGAGTGATTCTCCCATAGAATTTCTAATCAGCTAATGGGGTGAAGATAAATATTTTAACAGGTCTTCAGTTTTGATAATTGTCCCTATACCTTTAGTGTATGATGAAAAGTTAAATAGAACATGGAAGAAAGAAAAAGCATGTTATGATTTTGCATCTAAACCCAGATTAGAATTTTAAACCAGTAAAGTCTTAAAATTCTTTAAAGTCCTCAGATGATATTCCATTAACTTAAATTCATCTTAAATAAAGAAAAAAACAAGGTTCCAGCAGATTGTACATCAGGACAAGAATTAAGTCTCTGTACACGGATCTATAGTTTTGTGATAAGTAAGCCAGAAGTTTCAGGTTAAGACAACATTATGCAATGTGTCTCCTGTTGATTTTTAAATTTCTGATTAGGAATTATACCCTACCCCAATAAACAACTGGGATTCCAAATTCAGTTTTCACCTTACTATTCCTAGTAAGTTTAAGTGAATCAGACACTATAAACCAAAGACACAGTATTTCCCTAGCACAAATAAAGCAGTCTATAAGGAAAAAAAGAAGTCAAACTTTACCACAGTTTAATGAGCTAAGGTACGTACTTAGTATCTCAGTGGGGAGGCAAATAAATTGGGTGATTACTCCAATACATGTCACACTGAGATCTGGCAATTTATGAAAGATGAATATTTAAATTTATAAGTGATATGTAGAATGCTGTATTTAGATCTTTGAACTATCTAAAGAATTTCAAAGTATTCAAGTTATGTAAAATTAATTAGTACAATGTTGTATTAAAATGATTTTCTTTTTTCAAATTAGAAAAGTATATGAAGTGAAGTTTTTAAATAACATCTTTAAAGAAAAGAGAAAATAACAGGAAAAGAAGGTCTGATATTGCTGCTGTTTCTCATATGGTCTCATAATGATTTCATCGGGATTACTGGGTGACTGGAGTTACAGACTTAAGAACTTGGTCAGGAATGATATGAGTAAGTGGACAGGAATACTAAAAATTGTAGTTAACAACCAACTTTTTAACTGAAAAATCCTAAGAAATTCTCATCAAGAAACCAAGAAAAGTAAAGATCAGCAGAAGGAATTCATATACTGTCATGAAAAAAACACCAAACAAAGATCTGACTATTCCTGTATACAAACTATTTATTAGCACTGTGTATGGGATGGATTATATCACAGCACCTCTCAGATATTATCTGAAGTTTTCAGCAGTGAATACACCAGACAACCAAAGTCACAGGGGACTAAAAAAAACCCAAACCCAAATCCTCCTGGCACACTTGATAGCACTAAGCCTATGTAGTACAATCTCATGTCTCTAAAATCTGTCAACATTACATATTCAAAAGCATTTTTCGAGTATCCTGAATATCACTACTGTTCCTTTGATACTGAGCAATGTCTATGATAATACTGATGCAACTGAATTTTAACTGTGTCCCCTCAAAAACAAGCTCTAGCAAAAGCAGAAAAAGAAAACAGTAGAGGACAATGAAACCAGAGTCTTAGAAGAAATTCTCCCATGGAAGGTGACGATGGACTTCCCATTTACCCCATTACCACAGCACTGCCTCAGCCAGCAACCACATTTCATCTTCTTGATTTACATCACTTGTCCAGTGAGATCTTGAAATGGAATTACCAAGCTTGCAACAAGTCCCAAGTGGAAAGTGTTAGAACTGTTGCTTATTGAGGGTGTTGTGTATTTAAGGAATGCCATCTGAAGTACTACATGAACAGAGCATGCAAGACTCCAATCATCTTCACAGAACTTTCTAATCTTTTTTTTCCTGTCACTGTTTCCTTCAACCTACAGTCCTATTACATGAATTCAACAGAAGAATCCAGTTACTACCTCAGAGGTCAGCTTATACTTCTCTCTCTTATAAAACTTGACATTTTTCTCAGAGAGAGATATTTTCAGCAGCTGGGGAAAAGTAAACAAGAAAGTTCCCACTGGTGCGAAGCAATAGTAAATTCCAACCATCTCCAAATGTTCTGGCTCTGTCAAAGAACATCCACACAGGCTCAGTGGGATGAAACTATCTAAAGAAGATGGATGGAGGCCAAATAAATATCTCAAGCCATTAGAGGGGACAGAAAGATGCATTTGGGAAATAGGCAGGGTTTGATATCAGAAAGATATTAAAAAGCCATACTATGATTGCAGGGTCTGGTTTTAGAAGGAAGACCAACCTGCTCAGGACAGTCGTTTGAGCTGCTGCTACAGCTACCTGGGAAGGATTCAAGAGTTATAATATGCACAGTCTTTTGCAGGCAGATATGAGCTTATTTTGCACGAGCTGACCAGAAGCCATTCTGCTATGACAGCATACCATCAAGCACTTGGTAGTAAGCCTTGCTGCAAAGCAGTGGGGATTAGATTAGGCAACGTACCATTCTCATGTGGCCCCAAGTCCTCAGGCTGACCCAGAATGCAGGCTACAGTAAGCTCACATCGGTTTGCAAATGGGCGTGCACATACACTCACAAGGAAAAAAAAAGAAAGAAAGAAAGATTTCAAGACCAATGTGCAATGAATCCATCAACTATGGGGTAGGAAGAACTGAGATTTGCAGGATCAGGGATGAACATCAGTCCCTGAGAAGCAGTTGGGAAGAAAATAACAGGAAGATGGAGCTTATGGTGTGGGGAGATCAACACCAGACATGCTCATTCAGAGAAGGGGCACTGTGAAGCCCCAAATTTATAACAGATGCTTCTTTCAGAGGTAGTTCTTTAACTGAGACACGTTAAAAATTGGAAATGTGAGATGTAGAATGTGGTACAGGTCTTTATGTAATAACTTCTGTCAGAGCCATTTGAGTAATTTTTTTTTTCCTAATGATTTGAATGCAATGCAACACAATTATACTACAAACTCTTTTCAAAGTCAATACAACTCACGTACAAATACCTGGCTTCTGTCACATACCCCAAGATAGCTGGTATTCACATTACTACACCTACATTTAAGTCCAATACAAGTATATTTGCAATACGAAAGTTATTACCTTCTATTTTTCGTTCTCTTCTCATTACACAGAAATTGTCAAAAAAATTTATTACTTTTTCCCTTAAACTTTCCAAATATTAGTTTGGAAAGGAAGAAATTTTGTTTGATGGAAGACCACAAAAAGGTGCTTGCTACAGATGTGGAAAATATACTGCTATTTTACTTTACCTTGTATCAATTTTTCATTTTTTATTTAGCTCTATAATGGATAATGTATGCTCTGGATGCATCATACAACATAGATTGTATTAATGATACATACTATTCATTTCCTGTGATGTACGTAAAAATATTAACTAATCAATTTTCATGTCTCTGAGATGGATTAGAGATTATTTCTCCAATATACCTGGAGAAAAAAAATGAACGCTTGAAAGAACTTGCCTAATACCTTAAAATATTTTAAGAAAATGATATTCATTGGAATTCAGAAATTGCTATGACTCAATCCTTTAGTAAGATTTTGTCAGAACTTAAACTCTTCTTACTCACCATATTTTCATTCTCACATCTACAGGACTTTCAGGAAAGGAAAGATCAAATTGCACATATTTACATAAGTGCACCTTGGCATTGCATAGACATACATACATGGTGTGGCATACAATTATAAATATAAATAATGATCGTACTTGTTAAGGATCTATTTAAGTCTTCTAGTTGGACAATGTCAAATTAGTTGGACTCTTACCAAAATTAATTTCTCATCTTTACAGAGCAGAAAAAACCCACTTTGTATATTTATCATAACTCCAGCACTGGCATTTGGAACCTTTAAGACATGTTACTTTTTGTGAGCATCTTCACTACCTTCTGTGCTGGTTAAATTGGGTGTAATAGTGAGAACATATTGACTTCACTTAGGCAATTGGGGAAACAGGACAAACCTACATGTATATGGAATATACAAGCCTGGATGAAAGCAGCTAAGAAAAGAAAAACAGAATACCCCCAGCAGCCCTTCTAGAGGTCGTTTCTGAATGAACTAAAGCTTCTTTTCTAATTAACTTCCAACTTTAAGTTTATATCACTGAAAGTCATCATCTTTGCTGACACTCAAACCAATTATTTACTTTACAGATGCCTAAGAATGAGAAATACCAGTTCAAATCAAAACAAGGTCAAGCAAATGTTTGGCAGTGCTCACCTTAGGCACCCAGTGGCATTGCGCAGCACCTGTGATGAATGGAGTTGGATTTTATGATCATCCTGCAATGGAGAGTTTTCCCATCCAGAGTGAGGGATGATCACTGCATTGGTCAACACTGCAAGGGCATCTTGGATGATTGGCATTTTCAGTGCATCACAGGAGGAGAGATTCCAGAGAACTCCTGCAAAAAAAAAAATAAAATTACTAATAATTAACATTTCTCAAAAAAGCCTAAAGTATGTTTAAAAAATACCAACCCAAACCAAAACAAAGTATTTCACAGCATTGGTGTGATTAATTAAGCTGCTTCTGTCAAGAATAAACCAGACTACATCGTTAATGGGGCTGACTGATACCTGCATACTTTTGCAATGGGAATACAGCTTTGAATACACATCATAGAGTTGGAGCAACACTGGAGATTTCTAAGCCCAAAAACTTATGATCTAGGCCTACACAGGCTGTGAAGCACATATGGAATGAAGGAGTATTACAAGGAACTTTTTAGGGCTTGGTCTTCAGATATCTTCCTTCTAAATAAAATTAATAAAGACCAATAGCAGAAAACAGGTTCTGATTTACACTAAAACTTTCACTGTTGATAGATACACATTGAGAGAACAAAACCTCAACCCTGTGATTCTCAATGTAATGGAAGTAACTGTCTAGGCTAAAGACTTCTCTCACAAACTGATATAGCAGTATGGTAATCTTCCAAGCCTTCAACAAGTAATTTTTTATTTTGTAAATATTTTAGTACACAAATTTACAGACTATTATGTTTTTACAGAGAAACAAGCTTAATGGTGCAACTCACAATGAGCTTTACTGGAGTTTAAAAAAAAACCCAAAATCCCTTCTCCAATTCATAATGTGCCAAAGAAAAGGAAGAGAAATCAAGAACCAAAGCACTCTGAGCACAGCTGGAAAGATCATGGTCACTGCAGATGTGTGACACAGAAAGCAGGCAAGAAACTGTTGGGAGCAAAGAATACCCTGCTTTCCATTCCCATATACATATATATATTTGTGAATTTGCCGGGAAAGTATATTTGATTTTTGTGCTGTGCCAAGAGCCTGCTGCTGCTGGGCGGCTACTAGTGCTGGGGGAAGCTGGAGGGCAATACGTGGATCAGAGGAATCTTTATTTTAGGCTGGCATCCTCCTAGGGGCAGCTGGAAGAGCAAACCTGCCTCTTCATCCCCCCTCCTTTGCCAACACTTGTCTTCTTCTCTAGAATCCAAACTTAATCCTCCCTACTCTCCTACAAAAAGGACAGTGGCTTGGCCTTACACCTGACCTGGAGTGGCAGAAATGTGTTTTGACTTTACGTCCATCAAGCAGAAAACCATTACTGTCATCCTATATAGGAGGCTACAACTATGAACACTGTGAAAAATCTAAATGAGTGGCAGGGAGAGGAAAATGCTGTAAGACCTTAGGAACATAGGCATTTATAAATACAAGCAACAAGACCACTACTTGCTCAAGGCTTTTTTAGCATTCTGTGGTTTGACAGAGTAGTGTAATTAACAAGAATCAATCTACAATTTTGGGTTTCCCTTTAAAATTAATTACCTCTATGGGGGGACTCTTTCAGTTATACAATTTCATGTTTGAATTTTTTTATATGGAATTGTCTGCAAAGACGATTACATGTTTAATGTAAAAATTTCAATCAGCATACTAATAAAAAAAACACATTAAAATAATCTGCATGAGGTAGACAGACTTTAGCTACAGACCCCCCAAAAAGCAGAAATAAGAATACTGTTCTTTTTTTCATTTAAGAATTGCTACTTCTTAAACAAAAAAGCTTTTATTTAAAATCTGTTCTGAATGTCTTTATGTAAAAGAATTCTGTATTTAAAACAATAACAACCTTCACAAAGATATTTACACCTGCTTTTCTATGACCTTTTCTTGGCAAGCTTTATTGCCCAGCTACTATCCTTGAAATACAAAATTAGCATTTTGCTAATTTTAGTCAGTAAAAACAACAACAATGTGGTTACCTTTGTTTTTTACATCTATCTAGACAGGTTTAAAAGATGTGCATGGATAAAAGCAGAGAATCAGAATGCAAATCTTTCCCCCTTTAAGGGTTTAACTTAGTTCTTACGCAAGACAATGTGCTGCATCTTTCTGAAGAAGTCCTAGTTTGAAAGTGAAGCAGTAGTGAGTGCTTTGATGGCAAAACCCCAGTACGTTGGGCCTCAAGAACTAGTCATGCACTGGAAAAGCAGAAAAGAATACAAAAGAAGCAAACATAAGAGCCCTGTCTTGCAAAACACTTAAAAATGTGTATACCTTCACTATTTTCTATTCACTTCAGGTTCTTGCTAATTAAAAGTCAATTCACACGAACATCATGGTAAGTTGGTATTGAGGAATAGTTGAGATGCTTAGAAACATTCTCTTTCTCTCTGGGTTCACTAACCCGGGAAGTCAAACCTTCAGAGTAAGAGTATGATGGGATCATCAGGAAAAAATAGTTATTCCACCTTCTCTTAAAATGATTTTAAGTTAAGGCAGAATCAAGCAAAACAGCACTGCCCAGTAAGCCTGATGCCTTCTTCAAAGTTTTTGCTCCTCACAATTTTAAGGTGTGAGATAATCTTCTTCCATCCTAGAACAACGAGTTTTATCTACTTTTAAGACTGAATACTACCAACCACATGAATGGAAAAACCCACTGATTTTCTTCTGACAAGTTAAAATTTATTCTCACAAGCAGAAGAGTCTGCTATTTGCTGAGGCTGGTGTTCTGTATGCCCCATTGTAGCCTTCCCTAATTAAGGATTTGCAGTTATGTAAGGGCACTGGCAATTTACTTCCCGTTGTTTTGGCTGAGGGTGACCTGGAGCTACATTTATGTGGGGTCTGAGATGATCCATTGCCTTGACTTTACAAGAGAGAGTGATGATAAAATAAATCTTTTACCTCAGGCACTTTCCATTATGGAGCTACCTTTTCACCACATGACCCTGAACGTATTTTTCAAGCACAGGTGCACAACATGCCCCTTAAGGCTCTTGTAAGAATTTGGCTACTGAGACCATTTGACAGGTACTCTGAAAGCCCTGACTGAACTGGGTTTCTGAGCACAACGAGCAAGTCTGCAATAGCCTCAGAGGTGCCTTGACTGTCCCTTAAAGAATCTGCATGTCATCAGCTGCCACCAGGAAGGGAAGGGACTGGATTCACCAGTGACTCTTGACAAAAGGTGAGACCCATCCTGCTGTGTATGTATGGGATAAGAGCAGTTCATCCAAGAACTCAACAGTCCAACTCATCAGTTGAGCATTGGCTTGACTCTTGCAAGAGAGATGAAATAAAGAACAAATCAATGTTGAACATCTCTTACTTGATCACTTTCATTCATAGTATCTTATCTCCTCCTTGCTTTTAAAGCTATGAGGCATTCATTTTGCGTCCCCATTTGCAGATCACTTTAGGTTGCACTGGATGCCTTGCAGAAAGAGAAAAATAGCTACACTAGGTTGAACATGTCCACTTACAGGTTGAAGTTTTTCACCCTTTCATATAACAAACTGAAATACAGTGAAAAAGTATCGTTCAATCTCATTTTAATCTTAAAATGAAGAAGAAGCTGGTATTGAAAGTATTGAGTTGGTTCCAGTTGAAAGATTTTGGGTCTCAGTATCAATTACCAGTCTAGCAGACATGAGACGAAGGACTCTTAGAGAAGTCTACAGCAATGCTTGCTATGAAGATCTTGCTGCATCAAGTTACATCTCCCACAGTAGCTTATCAGAGGACATGCATCTGGTATGGTCAACAGTTTATTTATCACACTAAATGTAAATCAGCTTTTCTAAGAAGGCCTTTCACAGATATCGACAATCAAATTTAAAAAATGGTTATAAATTTTGAAAAAGGGTTGTAACCGACCTTTTAAAAGACATAACTGCACAGATACAGTTCATAAGGAAAACTACACATAGATTTTAATTAAGGTAGTTTAGGTTTGTTGCCACTGGAGAGGAAACTCAGAGAACAGGGAATCAGGAAAATTTTGATTTACCTTTCTGTCATGGTTTGACTCTGGCTAAAAACCGAGAGCCCACACATAGATCTAAAATTTCTCAGAGAAGGGAAAAAAAAACCTCCGACTTTTGTGATAAGGATTACAAGCAACTGTTTATTAACTACTTCACACAAGCAAAACAGGCTCTAACTTAGAATGTTAAGAGTTTACTACTACAACTACAACTACTACTAAAATCAGAGCTTAAGAGTTTAAGGGTGAGCAGTTTGATAGTTGTTACAGACACCTTTCTCCCCCCCCACCCCTCCCTTTTAAGATCCTTCACCTTCCCCCAACAGCTTGGGAAGGCAGGAGTGTGTGTGTGGGGGGATTACAATCAGAGATTTTCTTTGCTGCTGTTCAGAAGAGTGAGAGAGTCCCACCCCAGTTTTCCTCGTGGGGTCTTCTCCACGGAAACAGTCTGTTGCAAACTGCTTCTTAGTGGATNAGATTGAAAACAAGACTGACCCTTCTAAAAGCATAGCCCAGGCTGATGAGATGTTACTGCTTCTTAGCAGACAAAGCCATACTAGTATTCAGCTTAGAAACAGCATGCCTTTCAACATAACATAATTCAAGCTATTACAATAGATACCACATCACTTACCCTAAAGTATCAACACAAAATATTTATAAATATGAAGTCACTCAATATAATGGAGCAGTCTGAGCCAAACCTCTGAATCAGGCTGTAGCCCAAACTCATCCTGATTACACACTTCAGTGCATTTTTTTTTGCCAGTGTTTTAGTTGGAACTGGTACTCACTCTAGTATATCTATAGTTAGACATAACCGAAGTCCTGATAAGCCGTAAGATATCCTTATCCCCTTCGAAGTCAATAAAACAGAAATCACATATTTCTATGCAAAAAATACTACTTTAACAAGAGAGCACGTGCAAAATCAGGGAAGGCTAACCAATTATTTAGTGCATGATTTAATGCTACCTCAAATTATGACTTTTATATATAAATGGAAACAAAGAAACTGGAAAAGTCATCTTTTCCAAATGGCATTGCCACTGTCTATTTTTTTTTAATTCTGCTGCAAAAGATAAACTTCCCCAAATGAATGATACAGTAAAGAGATTCTAAAAAAACCAAATATTATTAGGGGAAACAAGACTTTGATTCTTCTCAATATGGGATGTTTAAATCAATCTTAAATTTATAGTAAGATTTCGCTTATTTAATATTCCTTGTAAAAATAAAAATCCGAAAGCCTTCCAATGCATCCAGGTTTTTGTTTCCTATCCTAATTCAACAGTTTGGTCATGGGCTGATGCAGAAGAGCATTTGAGACTGCTGAGAGCATCCCAGGAAATGGAGCATCGACAGGCTTATTAGTTTATATGTTGAAGGCACATGGCTACTACAGGGAATTTCCCCCATGAGCGGGACAATTAAATCGAAATCTGAGTGCTAAATACTCTGCACAGAAGCCAAGCACAAGGGATCTTTTGCTGGAGTCCTTAGGAAAAGCATTTTGTACCACAAGCTCTCTAATGCTAGAAAAGTAATTTGCTGGAAGCTTTGCCACTTGGAGCCCCTGCTGTAATTGCAAGGCTGCTCTGCAGAGCTGGATCCACTCTTTGGCAGCAGATGTGGGCAGATGTTACAGCAGTTCTGCTGGAGAGATGCTGAGTGTCAACCACAACATTTCTTCATACAAAGTGCAGTAAGACTTCACAATCAGCTGAACCGTCAAGGTGAGGAACTGGCTCAGTAACGGACTTTTTGTAGGAAACAAAAAGTGGCTGATTTGAATTCTGGCACCTGAACAACTCACACTCCATAAGGCAGCTCCTTAAAAGCATATTGGGAAAATAAGTTTAAAATTCGCATAACAGACGATGAATTTTCACCAATTTTCTTGAAATATTTTTTTATCTGGTTAGTGAGTACCTATGCATGCCTTCCTGTAATTCACTTATTTACATGCACAGAGGTGGTTTTCTTTCTGTGGATAAAATGACATAGGAAAAGTCTACATTGAGAAAGACCAGCTTTCAGCAAAAGTCATAAGCAGGTGAAAGCTTAAGGAACACTAAGCAAAGCTACAGCCAGAAGAATTTTTTGCCCTTTGCAGCCACTCATGGCCTTACAAAGCAAAAGCTTCCACAGAGGAGATGGAGTATTGTGGCTGATTTTTTTTTTTGTTTAATTACAAGCAAATATATCTTGATCTTTACTACATGTAAGTATATAACCCACATAGTATAAACAAAACAAACATTTTCTTCTGAAAGCTAAGTCCTTCTCAATTACTGCTCTTTTCATTCCAAAATTACATCTCAGATTTTATTAGAACAAAAAGGAGGGATCAATTTTAATCTTGCTTAAAATAAAATTCTGTTCAAATGCCGCTGCATTAACTAATAAAGTCTGTATTCCTCTCATGGGACTGAATTTTGACCTAATGTTGCTCCTATCTTTCTGCTATACACTTCAAATTAACACATGACTGTGGAAGGGAAGAACTGTCACACAGGAACATTAGGCAGTTATTACCTTTCATGTTAAACAGGAAAAGAACTAATACAAGAGTTGACTTAAGTTAATGTTAAAAGATCAGTGGTTCCTGCTTCAATTGCTTTCCTAGCTGATTAAATTAAATGGGTCCCATAAAACACTGAAGCCACACCAAAAGCAATTCATTCCAAGTGAGAGAAACACGGGAAAACGTAAATTAACTGCTTTCAAACAAACTTTTATCCTAACAGCAACACCTTTCCCAATTAAATACTTTATCAGAAAACAAGGAAATCAAACAAGGATGGGTACCTGAATGGGAACACTTTTTTTTCAGTGCTTATACACATATTTTACTGAATAATTTTTTCTAGCACTCAAAATCAAAATATATGTTTGATAACAGATCCTGGTATGTTATACTTAAGGCTGAACATGAAGTTGCAGCTCTAGATACAAAACTCTTTTCTGACAAGAATCGATTAGAAAGTTAGTCCTATCTACATATCTACATATCTACATACAGTTATCTACATAGATACAACTACGTGCAAAACGAAGGGCTGAGCGTGGAGTTGCTAAAAAAGAAAATAAGTAAAAGAAAGTAAGTAAATGAAACACTTATTTAATAGCCAAATTGTTACCTCAGAAAAAAACAGCACTGAAAATGAGATTATTTGGGAGGGAAGAAGAGAGGTTGGCCTTCAAACTTTAAAATAATAAATAAATAGATATGTCACATTGAAGAAAGTAATTTGATCATAGAATGAACATGTTTCACCATATTCTCAAACGTTCATTTTGCCAACAAAAAAGTGAAAAATTCTGATCTGTTTCTAAACAAAAACTACTTTCAAAATAAAATTTAAACATTTTGTGTTGCAAATCACAGACATTTGAAACTACAAAGTGGTTTTAAACTGCAAACATTTCAATACTCCATCAGTCAGGCAGGGGCATCAAAATTATATGCCCAGCTGAATTCTTCCAAAGGATTAAGACTTCCTGAAAAAGTTCAATGCAGCTGTTATGTCAAGCCATATGCTGCAACAGATGTCCTCTATTTATCGCTCCACATTACCTTGTTTGATATTTCCTCTTAAACTTAAGATTTGACCCAAGTAAAAACAATAAATACAAAAATAATTTATTAAGTATATTAATAAGCAAGTTATGAAATCAGTTTCAATGCCACATGAATCAAAACTTGAATTAATTTTCCATGGAAAATGCATCTCACTGATTGTACAAGACAAAAAGATTTATTTCCCATTTAGAGAGAAAAGAAGAGCAAAAAGGGACCACTTTGGGTCTTGTGCTGGGGCTGAGGGTGGTAAATGCAGGACAAGCGAATGGGAATTTGCCTGGGAAATAGAGAGCAGGAGGCAGGCTGTGATGGGAAAACTGATGAAACCACCTGCAAGCAGATTCCTGAGAGAGAGAGGAGAGGGACTTCCCTGCCAGGGCACTGCAGTGTTCCCAGAAAAGGCTGTGGCACCCCAGTGATTTGTTCTGCCTCTCCCCCATTCACATCCAGGGAAACAGGCACTGTGAACCTCAGGGAGGTTTTGTATTGATGTTTAACAGTATGTTCCCTTTTACCTAAAATAATTCTTTGGATGTAACACCTTACACAATAAATCAGTGCACCAGCCTGTTGCTAAGAAAGCAGGGCAGAAGATTTGAGAAAGAATCTATTTTAAAACTTCTCCTTCTTTAAGTGGGAGCAATGGGGGGTGAAGCAGTTAATCTGTTAACTCAGAAAAAGTAGAGAATGACTCTTCATGAAGACAACTGATTCTATCGGTGGTTTTCCCATTTCAGAGCCACAACAATGACAGCATATTGACACAGGGGGAAAAGACTGGTTTACAATTAGACAGCAAATTGTAATAGATCTGGTATAAAATGATTCAGTTGAACTGCCGATATTGTTTGCCTAAATGTTATTTGATAAGAAAGCATCACTTCTGAAGCAAAATTACAAAATTTATTTAATTACTTTTAGATTTGCTGTTACATATGAACTATAAATAGGATGCATTTTGAATGACCTTGGAATTTTTTGAATGTGTCATAGACTATAGGTTGGAAATCAGTTTCCCAACAACATACAGGTGTAGGCTGTACAGCCTTTTGCCTTCCTGTCTCTGCAAGGAATACAGCTACAAAGATTCAGTGTCTCTGTAAGTGGTTCCACACTGGGTTCATATGAAGACTTTATAAAATGTTTGGCATTTTATGTGAAATACTCACTGGTTCACAAAACTCAGGATGGAAGGTGAAAAATACCTTGCTTAAAAGTATCTAAAACAAAGGGAGTCAAACTATTATGAAACCTTTGAGAACTGAAAAGACTTTTGCACTTCAAGAAAGAAATACTGGAGAAACTGTAATATGTAATTCCTCATTCAGCCATTGGCTTTGATCCAGAGTAAATAGATAGGAATTTTCAGCACACAAATAATACTGTTAATGTTACAAACCGCTTTTACTTAAAACATGTAATTAGAAATGAATTAGTTCAAAAGATTTAATCAACTTTTAAAATTGACTGTGGTAGGATATTGTACTTGCAATTACACTGATTTAGAGAAAGAGTAGAAAAGATTTATTAGAACTAATACCCTTCAAATCTCCATTTTGAATGAAAAGCTTTCAAAATATACAAGCAAACTTTAGTGCCTAAGAAATTAACGTTGAAATTTTTGAATTTTATCCTAAATCTGCTATTTAAAAAATAATTAAGCCCAAAGCCTGTAAGTCACCTGCCTTGCTAAGTTCCTCACAACAGTGGTTTAAAGTTATTACAGAGAATTTGCTTCTGTGCAGAGGAGACACTAAGCAAGAAATGAATGAATATATTTTCTTGCCAAAATCAAAACTAGCACTTCTAAAAGCAATGTTCTGTGCCAGCACTTATCTATGTCCATGCTGAACCTTTCTAATTTCCTTGACTTGACAGGACACAGTGATCAGACACTGGAGGCAGAGGAGCAAATTCAGAGCTGCATCTTAAGAAGCAGTTTTGTACTTTCTGTATTCATCTCATGTCTCCCTTTTCTTTAACTACACAGTTATGAGCCCCAAATGATAGTTTGGCTTTGTTACTCTCTTAGCTAGGCATCTACTGAACCAAAGTTACATCAGCCTTGTAGCAGCAGTCTTAACATGGTTTTGCCATCATGACAATTTACACATATATGGCTTTTCATGTTGTCTGTTTGACAAGTTTATGACACCCAGGATATATACTCGAAACTGTGAACCTAGACCATATAACTTTATAATCTAATTTTCAGTTGCTGTAATGCTGAAATCCTCTCTTTGGTTCGAAGAGCAACCCACTATTTTTCTACCTATCTTTTTATATTACATATCAAAAGCTGCTAATCAATTAGGCCTTTCACTGGTCAGGCCTCCTTATACTTTGCATTGCTCCATTACAAAACTCAAATATAATTAAGAAATGGGATACTTAATATAACCAATACTGTAACATCAAATACAAACTTGCACAGAAAATAGATATAATAGAGATTTTCAGAATTGCATCACAATGAAATGCTATAATAATGCAACTCATGGAAGAGTTTGATTCTTCTTTACTTAATTCTGTGGGAAAGTCACCTCAGAGCGGGATAAAACAGCCTTTACTCATTTTCAAATCATATTTCCAGAGAGGAATAGGGTTACAAATAGGTGCCACCTCTAAATAAATGTTTATATCACAATAAAATTTCACATCCGTGTTTACACACTCCAGTAACTAAGCTAATGCCAAGGGCACTTCTGCAGAAAATTATCAAATTGATAAACTGCTTCAAGAGTCTAAGTACTAAATAGTCAACCCTTTGCCATAATATATGATTTACTATGCAAAAAAAGTGTAATACCTTACAAAGTCCAATTAGAAAATAACACCACTAACAGAAAACAACTGCATGCCTGTAATTTTAACTTTGGGAACCCCCGAGAGAAGAACTGCTATTGCACTAGGAAATTAAAAATTCTAAAGAACTGGCCAGAATTACCTAAATGAAATCCAATTAAATCTTCCACTGAAGTAAACCAAAAGGTCCATTTAAATAGAATACTCCCTGAAACACGTTTTACACATCACTGCAGAGTCACTAACTTGCAACTACACAGATTAGCAAAGACACATACAAGACTCAAAGGGACCTTCTGGAGTGTCTTGACTAATCTGCCAATAATTTATGCATGTACTAATAAGCAACAGGCAATCAAAAGCAGGTTTCACCTGCAGGGTTAACTCAAACCAGATAGTTACAAGGTGGACAACATGTAATTGCTTTCAGTAACACAGAGAGACTATCAATAAGGTTATAAATCCCTCATTATAAACATACGCCATTCACTAAAACTGGAACAGAAATGTAAAATGACTACATAATAACGTTGTATAACATGGGGTGACAACAGAGGACCAACCAAGACAAAACACAAACTGGCCACAGCTGAAATTAAACACAACACTAATGAATACTGCCATCAAAAATCTGGGATTTTTTTCCTGTCCAACCTGTGCACCAAAGACACCTGGACAACTAGTGCTTCTTTGACAGGAACATTTTGTACAAAAAATCTTATAATATTTTGCAGGAATGGAATATACGCTTTTTGATTCAGTGAACAAAAATGTGAATGAAATATACAGAGTCAATATCTACCTATCTACACATAGTATACATGTTTAGTGTTAGATGGTTTATCTCTTTTTAAGTTTTTTTTGGTAAATGTGACAATTTTTATAATTTATATATTTTCAGTAGACAATAGTTAAATCTCTCTGACACTTTATGGTCAACTAAAATAAGCAGGAGGCTGGCTGCTAGCACAGGAAAAACAGTTTCTCCTGACATTATTTATAGCTATAGCTCTTTAACATCATATGCTTTTTAAAAATGGATTATCCAGTTTTACCTTTGAATCAAAAATTTTATATACAGTTTGAGAACAGGTGAAAGAGTCATATAAAGGTCCTCTTTGAATGTTGGTTCTTCTCTTTTTTTTTAAATTCAGCTAGCTTACTGTTCATAGGCAGAAACTGTGTTTCTAGTTGTAATGGATTTTGTTTGTCAAAAATGAGAAGATTAGCAGTTTAAGTGATTTTCTCTGAGACAGATACCCAGTTATCCAATGGAGCTGATACAACAAGGAGCAAGCATAGGTTGAATCATAGAATCACAGAATATTAGAAAGGATCTAGCAACAGCTGCTTGACCTCACCATGTCCACATGGCATCCATGAGATTTCTCTGTTGTCCTTGCTAACATGTCACATTTTTCATGTCAATTTTTTTACCATGACAGTAAAACAAATAGAAAGAATGCTAAAATAGAATTTTGTGAAAGGGTTCATATTTAACTCAGAAAAGGCAAGAGAATCAGGAATCAGTTACTCATTATCATTATTATCAAGTGAAAACATTTATTTCTACCATCTGCAGGATCTGTGCTAATTTTGTACTGTGTTCTTGTCTATTTATATTTATTAGAAAAGTCTTAACATTTCATTACTTTTAAAATAGAAGGCTTTTATTTTTTCCCATTAACGCGGCCTACTAGTAGCAGAGACCTGGGGTGAAAAGATGGCTAAATTAAGTATGGCACATCCAGCTTACACCTCTTCCTTTTAATTTACAAACCTACATGGAACAAGGCATTGTAATTCAGCTTCTCTTTGAGTCTCTGGAAATTACCACAGGCTGCAGGCCATGCCAACATCTCTATTTCTACCACGGTACTTCACTTTTGCATAATGTATATATTCATTGGTATACCTCAGTTTACCCAGATTCTTCAAGTAGAAACCTGTGATTGTGGAAGTGTTTCTGTAAGGACGATTTTCCCATCTCCTAGGAAGTATTTCCTGGGCATTAGCACGGTTTAATTTTGTAACAGCCAGGCAGCATATTTCCCTCACAGCTTGTAAATGAGAGCCTGCACTGAAATCATTTGCTCAACATGACAGAGCCTTGAAGCTCTAACACTTTTCTATATGGTTAAGTTTCTGCAATCCAAAAACTGGAGCATGGTAAGGTTTTCCAGTATTAGCCCTAGAACTCTGCTACAGAGAAGGGGAATGTCAAGATAAAGGAAAAAGTGAAAAACTCTGTTTTGGAGAGATTATGGCAGAAAGAAATATCTGGAAAAGAGGAAAAGCCACAAATGGTGCCAAAGGCAATTCTGACAAATCAAGGAGCTACTGGGACAGAAAGCTGGTCTGCAGGTTTAAATATCCTTCCAAAACCAGTCTTGAGATTGCTGGAAATTTAAGTTATAATCTTCTTAGAGAGAAGCAACAAGAAGGAAGAAAATGTGCATGTTTGAGGAAGGAACTAATATCAGAACTTTCGCTCTTTCAGGCAAGTGCTTCATGGTACTTGGGGCAGGCAATGAATGCTTCACTGCCACCAGACAAATTGAGCTGCTAAAAAACCTCTCCTGCCCATATTTCTTCCCTTGCAGCTGAGTGCCTACTCAGAGTGATTCACACTTTCATCTTGCTACATTTCTGGACAGGTCATTTACACTTGATAGGCTCAGTTCCCCATCTGTAAAACCAAGATAATGTCATTTCCCTGCCTAAGAGAAGTGCACTGAGGACAAATGCTGGAGGAATATTTAGGGGCAGTGATGTCAGAGCCTGTATGAATTACTAAGACAGGAACTTGGTGTCCACTCTAAAAGTAACAAACAAGAGCAGCTTTTATACAGACAGGATGCACAATGAAAACGAGATGGAAAGGCTCGAGGTACTATGTTTATTCCCAAAACAGACATCTGCTATTTTTTTTCTGTATCTCCTTCAGGATATGGTGGCCCTACTGAAATAATTACCTTGCTCTCACCTCGGCTTCCTGCTTCTCAGGAAAGCATAAGGAACTTCTTTTATTTTTCCTTGTGCCTGCCACCACGTCAAGTCTTTTCATTACTGAGTGACCTGCTGCAGGAGCTCTCTCTCCCTTCACCAGAAAGGACAGAAGGAAAGAATTCAGCTGGGGTAGCTGTCAAAGTACAAGACTACAAAAAACACAAAGGAGAACTGATTCAGATGCACAACTTCAGCCTGTTTCCTAAGAGATGCAAGATGAAAGCTGCAGCTATGAGTCTTACTTTGGAAGGAAGCTTTGATGAACATTAAGACAATCAGCTTTGCATTTTGAAAGCAAGGGACAGTGATTCACATTCTGAAAGGCACAAAACATGGCCAGGGTAAGCAAGTGACCTTCTGGGATGTACTGGCTATTAAAAACAAACAAAACCCACCAATATAAACCTAGGAATAAAGTCTTGAAATACCACTGACTTTGATTCTATTCATCAGAGTCACCATCTTGCTTTTCTCTCCTTTCATACATGTCCAGCACTCCCAATGCTCAACATCCCTGAGAGCTGCATCTACCTGTACAAAGGCAGGTTACTGCCTACCACTGATGGTCAGTACCTACTCCTCTTGATAACAACACTTTCAGGGCATACTAGCCCACACATCCTTTATTTCTGTGAGAATTTGGGAAAATGTAACAACATACTGTGCAATGGAATCAACGTAAACCATAGCCCAGTATATTTTCTTTAAATGACATAATGACATTATGTGTTCCATCTACCGATGGCATGGGAAGTGCCACTGCAACTGCTGAGGTGTACTGCTGATGTTTATTAGCAGTTTGCCACTTACTACTCAGAATAAATAGGTAGAACATTCCTTGGAGCCAGGAGACCAACAATATAAACAAGTGACAAAAAAGTCTGTTGAATCTGAAGCAGTGGTTACACTTTATTAAATCTGTCAATAATTCTGTCACTCTACAGGAGGCCCTATCTGAGCTCATGTAACCCAGTATCTCTGCCCCATTAATCCTGACTAACTAGGAGGTGGTAAGTGTTGCAATTATGACACAAAATTAAATTTAGGAATCTACATTTAATAAACACCATGTAGTTTATTTGGACACCCTCAAGGAAGGAACCTGGAGCCAACCAAAGTATGATAATCCTATCAACTTCATCCAAAATGAGGCCTGACGTAAGTAATTTCTGTAATTTCTGCAGAAGCACAGATGATAACGTGTACTCTGACGATTCTGTGACAGAAATGAGAAATTTTCTTACGTATTTTAGTGGGAAAATCGTAATGAAAATACAGGCATTGAAAGTAGGATGATGAAAATATTTTTTATTTGTAGCATTAAATCAATCACCACATTGATATTAGCAATCAAACAGAATGAAGTCACAAAGTGAAAAATAAACCCCCCTCCATTTAGCTTCTATTTTGCATATTAAATAGGATATCTTAGGGACAAGGTGAAAAAAACTCCAAGCATTTCAGATCAGTCCTGTATTTCTGAACACCACCCCGATGCCTTAAAATTTCTTATATACTTTATATTTCTAGATTTCAGCATAGCTGCTTGGTTTTTCACACTTAGGATGGTAGAAAACATCTTTCTCATGGTCTGTGAAATGTTGTTTAACATTCTTTTCAGGAAAAACAGATTCTAGCAAGGACATCCTGCTTGGGACACAAACTGGAGGGAAATAACAAGATATGGGGTAGGTAAAGCAAGATGGAAGGCCCCAAACCCCCTTGAGAAGCTCCAAGGGGCAGAGCTGGGAAGCAGGGTGAGGGATGAATGATTTTGGGATTGGATGTATCCATTAGATATGAGAATTGATTAGTGCTGAACAAGGGGTACTGGTGCAATGATGGAAGTGCACTGATGTACACTTGGAAGCTTCCACTGAAGACCAGCTCTTTATCCTTGTCGGGAAAGTTTTTCCTCTCTCTCATCACCCCCACTTCCTTGAATTTCACAAGGGAAAAAGTCAAAACAATTTTAAAAAGATCAGATTCTACTATATCAAGCAAAGAAACAAACTCTCACTACCTGCATGCTCTGTGTATAACACATCACATTGCAAGCTATCAAATTTCAGGATAAAAGGCTTCAGAAGATGATGTCGTCCACCTCTCCAACACAGTTTTTCGTTTTCCTATCAGAACCTTGAGAAAGACAGAAAAACCCCAAACAAATCCTTCTTCTCACTACACATGATATAAAAGGAATAAGTAACAGCTTCTAAGTAAATTCAGTAAAATATGACTTCTGCATGGGCAGCCCTATACCAGACAGGATGGAGAACAGAGGATTCCCACCACAACATACCTATGTATGGAGCACATCTTCTGCAAGAGCATTCATGGCTAATCAAGAACAAAGTGAACCAGCAATCATAAGTGTAAACCACGCCTACATCTGTAAACTGCCTGACACTGAAAGCTATTCATACATTACATATGTCCAAAGGGCTTAAAAGTTTTTTGTTATGGCAAATAAAATGGTCATAAAATAGTTACTGGAGGAACAAGTGGCATGCAGCACAGAACTGTGCTTGCAAGACCAATCTAGAGTTTGAACAAAAAATAGTGAAAGTTTCAAACCTGTGACCAGTTCTCTGATTTCCAAATCTGTAGTCTTGCGTAGTAACCGTACTAAAGCTGGGATACCACCACAGTTTTTCAGAGCAATTTTGTTGTCATCATTTGCCTTCCCATATACTAAGTTTCTCAAAGCTCCACAGGCACTACGGTGGACTTCTGTCATCCGATGGTCCAACAGGTCCACCAGTAATTGTATTCCGCCTTGTCTTCTTATCTGAAACAGGACAAAGTCATAATTGTAAACTTAGGGAATGAATACTGGTATTAATAAATGCTAACCAATGTAATTAAGCTGTGGGCCAGCAAATGTGTGCTGGTAGCACTGCAAAGCTGCTACATTACACTGCTTTGATTCCTTGTATTATTTTTGCAGTGGCAACATAACTCTACAATGACAAAGCTGAACCTCTGTAAAAGCAGCCAAAGTTAGCCAAGAGTGTTGCCTCATAAGCTAGAGAAAAAACCCCCCACAACACTAGAGCAAACAAAAAAAATGCACTTAATGTCATAGAGGTTTTAGGGGTCCTGCCTTTACATTTAATTACTGCGAATGTGAGCAGCTCCTGTAGTCTCTGTAAGGATGTTGTATCACCTCTATTGGGATGAGCAAAGATGAAAGGAAAAGGAGGAAGACTGAACAAATGTAAAGACGAAGATGGCAAATAAGTCTTGGCAAGCTTGTTCTAATAAAATTGAGGGAGATCCTTCAGCGATGTAGAAACAGAAGTCTTATGAAGACACAATGTGGCTTACAAAATACATTTCTAATGTGACATCTTATGTAAAATATTGTTATAGAGAAAGCACAAAAGTATTTTAGGCAAATGATCAAAAAGGTTAAGAATACCAAGTACAATTTATTGTAAAAACTGTTTCCAACAAGTATGTCTTTATTATTCTCTGGCACTATTTGTTCCTCAAACAGTAACCAGTCTTGAATCTAATTTTCAGAAACCACACTGATTCATAACTAACATCCAAATATATCGCTTTCGCTTTAAGCAAGTTACACAGACATCTCTGTCAAAAAGTTTCCCAATATATGTAGTTGGCTAAGGCCCAAAGCAAGACCGGCACTTCAGCTGGCCACTTGACATTTAAGATGAAAAGGTTTTGGAATATCTGTGAAGCTGTTCTTGTATGGGCCTGCGTTCTTGGGGCTCTCCAGCAGGGAGTCTTGGAATATTGAAACTGTTACACAAAGTACAATAAAATCTATTTGTAATTCAAGCTTTATTTACTACCTTAAAAATCTTCATGTACAACCTATGTATGGCATTTCATGGATCTAACACGTGCTTAAACAAGGCCAAGTCCTGGGTGCTCTGTGACCTTACTGCTCTCTAGAACTACCTGAAAGGAGCTTGTAGCCAGGTGGGCATCGGTCTCTTCTCCCAAGTTAAAAGCAGTAGGACAAGAGGAAATGGCCTCAGATTGTGGTGGTGTGCACCTGCAGTTTATTATATTTGTCATGTTGTTTCTGTACAGTTCTGTAACCCTTTGTTTATCTCTAAATAGACTGCTCAGTCATCCCCCTTTTCCTTCCCATACAATTGTACACTCCTGTTCTGTATCCTCCTCCTAATTATCCTTAACCCTTCCCCTGGTCCAAAGTTATTCCATCCCAAAACTGTATTTGTATCCTGACTCCACCTACCCTTCCAGAACTTTCCATGTCAGTCCTGCTTACTCGACAGCTAATAGGTTTGAGTTGCAGGCCACTGGCTTCTCTATGATGTAACCCTTTCCTAAACCCTCCTTACCTTGACGCCCATAGGTCCTTTCCCACTCTCCTCCCCTAATTTTGTCCCCATATTTAAACCCTGCACAAAGCTAGCAAATGCTCTCTGTGGTTGGCTTTTCCAGGAGTCAATTTCCCCAACAAACTGTTTTCCTGTTTTCTAACCACAAAGAGTCGCTCTTAATCCCTTGCCCTCCAATAGCTGCACCCAGAACACCAAAGGCAAAGAGGTTGAGGAGAAAGCACTCTTCTTCTGAGCCTTAGCCCCCTCTGAACTGGTCATCTCCCAGTGAGAGACCTTGAGTTCTAGGGTGGCCCACTCCTGCTCAGTGCCCCTCAGCTGGACAGCTGGAGCTAATCAGGGCTGAAGAGGAGTTTTGGGTCTGTCCCCTGAGGCAGGCACAGCAGCATCAGGTTATGTCGGGGGAGGTTTAGGTTGGGTATTATGAAAAAATTCTCCACCAGAAGCGTTTTCAAGGACTGGAACAGGTTGTCCAGGGAAGTGGTGGAGTCACTATCCCTGAAGGTATTTAAAAAACTTGTAGATGAGACACTTAGTGGTAGACTTTGCAGTGCTGGACTCAATAATCTTGGAGGTTGTTTCCAACCTAAATGACTCTATGATTCAAAGACAGACTTAAAAACGATTCAGCCTTTGACGTTCCAAGATTGAGCTATATGAAATTACTCACTCTCACTCTTTCTTCTACCAGTTTATCTGGCATATTCTTGTTTTTTTAATAATAGCAAGACCAAAAAATAGAGCAGTTGTGTAGTCAAAAAAGCATATATACTGACATGTTACAGTGTTACATTAAACATTTTAATGCCTCTAAGTTACAACACAAGCTTGGCCTAAATGCTAAAGTGCTAGTAGGTAAAGATGAAGTGGGACATTTTTCCTTAAATAGGCATTTTATCCGTACATCACATCCAACTTTCTGAGCCATATGCAGGTCACCTCAAAGATTACAGCAGCCAGCACTGCCTGAAGAGTACACAGATATGAATGGACACTGGTAAAACATATCAACTTCAAACAGAAAAGTTCACTAATCTTTTTGAGAGTCTATGCTTCTGCTGCTCAGGGAAACCATGATATCTTTCAGTTTGGAAACCAGAAGCACAGGTCAAAGAGAAGAGATGCTGCAATACATCTCACTGGTCAAAACTTTCCCATGTGAACAAGGTGACTCATTTCCAAGCTAGGAAAAATTTACCAAGTTTATCTGGGAGAAGTGATGAGTAAGGCTTGTTTGTTTGCTTGGTTTTACAATCCATCACCATTTAACTTTCATATTAAAATACATTTGCTTCCCCTACTAACCAGATTTTCAAAACCAACCATGCTACATGAAAAGCCACCTACATGACAAAACGGATGACAGTTACTAAACAGACTAGGAACAAAAATTTATGTATCAGTTCTACAACTGGTGAATCAACCACCGAGCTTCACACTTCAACCTCTGAGAAGAAACAAGATCTGATAGAAGAATACGGTTAAAAAATAAATGAGTTGCCTGGTGAGATGAGTAATATCAGGAACGACAGAATGAAAACATGCCTGCTGATCTTTGTGAATTATATTTTTAAAGCACAATATGTTGAATGAATATTTTTATTGCTTCACTGCTAAAAAAACATTAAGAATGAGAAAAAATATTACTTTGCAGCAAAAATCATTCTGTGCACTGCAATTCATCCAAAGACTCAAAGGGCTCTGTCTCCTTTCAGAGGGACTCTGTGCCTATGCTGTTTTCCCCTCTCTCCCTCTCGGACACAACCAAGTGGCATCTTATGCTCCTCAGTAGTTTATGGATGCTCTCAGGTGACAGGTTTTGCTATCTTCTGCTCATTTCTAAGGGGAAGTGTGTGGTTCTGCCACATTCAGGCAGAGCTGCAGCTTCCTTTTTCAGTAGTCGCAGCTGACAGTACACTAGTATTCAGTTCATGCAACTCCTCCTCTCCCACGAACCTGAAGTCAGCAACAGACTGAAGGGATTCAAAGAAGTTTCTTAAAAGCAAAGGCATTAAATATTAATCTAAAATGCATTTCTGTCAGAAAAAAAAAAAGGATAATACAACAGAAATGAGACGGATGTTACATAACATTTTACATAAATTGACAAAATTTCTTGAATTTTACTGAAGAAAGATCCCATTCTTACCAGGGAAAGACAAGACTTATTTTGCAAACTTTCTCTGAATTTCCAGGCTCAGATACTTGGCAGCGTAACTGTGTCATGCAGGGAGAGATGAAGAAAATCGTTCCCAACTGGGAGCTCAGTTTCTGATGCTGTTTTTTAACTGGACTACTATCCTGCTTTGTTGTTTTGGGTTTTTTTTATCAGCAGCTCATTATTCACCAGATGTCTCACCTCATCCTTGTGTTTCCATCAGATATCTATATAGCTGTTTAAAACTATATTTCCAGCAGGTTCAACTATACCTGACAAATTGTGAGACTGTGATGGATGTTATCAGAATCTATTTAAATTTACGAAAATAGAGGCAAAGGAAATGAAATTATTTGTTCAAGTCCTTTATGGAGTTAAGAGCCACAGCCTAGGGGAAAATTCTGACCTAGTGAATCTCCTGGGGCAATTTTCAGTTGAGCTAAGTTAATTATGGCTCCAGTAAATACAGGAGGGCTACTGCCAAGTATCTTTGCCAAGAATAATGAGATGGGTGGATAAGCAGCAATTTGCACCAATGGGGCATCAAATCTCAGTCCCCCAAAGGACTTTTGATAGCTACTTCTGTCTCTCTCCTGACTCAAGATGAAGAGAAAATTTCTTAATATAATATTTATTGACATATCAGTGGCTGCTGCCTTGTTAGATCCAGCAGAAAAAGAAAATAGAATATTGCCAGACTGTTTGCCTACTATAAACAAAAAGTACCAACCTGTCAGGAGATAGAGGAGACCAACTCTATTCTCACACAGACCAACTCCAAAGTAGCCACTTTCAAAAGAATGACCTTCAACTCTGCAGCACAACTCGGTTTGTCCAGCCATATCTGTCAATGTCTTGAATGCACTGTCCCCTTTTTTACACCATCTCTTCCCAGAATAATAAAAAGAGGATCAGACTAGAAGTATTAACAATGCTGTGTGAATCTTTGTTGCTTTGTTTCTCACGACTCTCTTAATCCATGGATATCATCAATTTCTGAAAGTTATTTTTCTTTGTTTTTTCTTACTAGAAATATTTTGTGTACATCTTTGGAAGATGCTGTTATACAGCTGTGAAATAAAGAGCTCTGTTCCTTCACATGAAGTGTGAAAGTGAAGTACACATGAAGTGTACATTCGCATTGAGTGCATGGCAAACCTTATCAAGACCAAGAATCTCAGCATGCATGCGTCTGAATTCATTCTGTTGAGCTTTTCTAATAGATTAGGAATCTATACCAATAAAAGTAAACACTGAAATTACATGAATTTCGCCACAAAAAAATTTCCATGAAAGAATGCACCGAGCTGCTTTCATCTGATGAATCACATGCTTTGTTTTACCAGGGTATTTTCAAACTTCCCTTTTAAAGTTGGGTCTCTGCCATTAATGTCACTGTCTACTTGCTGGTCAGAAGCACTTGCTCTCTAAATCCCATGATGCCATGGCACGGGTTGATAGGACAGGAAAAGGTACCTGACACTCTAGTACTCAGATTGATAAAAGCGTACAGATGTCAGCATTGATGCTAAGTCTTCTCCTCTGGTATCATATGAAGTTTTTATGCACTACATCTGAGAATGTATCTGTATCCACACTATGAAAATAAAAAGTGAATTTGGACTCAAGAAGGGGTCCAGGCCAGTGCTGGAGGTAGTGCAGATGTTAATTATGTTCCCAGTAAGGACAGCTCTCGCCAAGAGTCTTTGAAAAACGTTATTTATCAGTTTCAAAGCTGATGTTTGATTTAGTGGTGTTTATCACAACAGTGGACTGCTAGATACTTAATCTACCAGGAGATACATATGACCAGCCTCAAGCATCTGTGTTGGTAAAAGAAGTCAATAATACATCGATGATATGTCTCAAAAAATCTCTATATATACTTGATTACTGTTTGATTTTTAGCATATGAATTGTTTGACAGCTTGCTTGTCTAATTCAATATAATAGACGGGTTGGATGTGTGGAAGGAAATGAAATTTATATGTGAAGGGTATGTAGATACCTGGAATGTAAGGACACCTGTTTTGTGAGGAGATGTGCTCAATGGCTGTTCAGCATATAAACAGGGATGAGACAGGAAAATAAACTGCATTTATGCCCACAAACCCTACAAAGCAAGGGTCTGGGAGGTCACTGGTTAATGGACTACTGAAGGAACTCTTTCAAGGCTTGGTGAGGTCTAGCCTGAGCTTTTTTAATTGGTAAAGTGGACACACAGAGTGGAACAAACGAAAAGGTCATCATGGGTCCTATGGGAATGAGCAATTTGATGGGATGATTGCAAGGGACTGTGGCAATGTGCCAAACTTCGAGGATGTTTGGTAGAAGGGCAGAGATAGGAAAAGGGAGACATCCAAATGCACAGGGGAGGAATCACATGAGAAAACAGAGAAGGACACGATGAAAAGGGCTGGTCATGTCGTGCTTAATAAGTTGTGCTTCAGTATCCTTGTCCAGTCAAACCCTTCACTTGATCACTGCAGTCTGTTTTATCCTCTCATTCATCCTAGTTACTAACAATGGTCCTGGATGAGGATGGTCTACATTCTGGATTGGTGTAACACTAGTGAACCTTGAGCTGGACAGAAGATGTGGGAAAGAGCTACCAGAGACACTGTGGATCTAGAGGATAGATACCAGTAAGACCAGAATGAACAAAATAAAGGTGAGTGACCTCTCTTCATACTGAGACATGAAAAAACTGGCCCCGGAATCTGGTGATTGCTTATGGCTTTGCAACAGCAGAAGCAAAGTCAAAGCTAATTGATGTTAGCTCTTTTGGCTCCTGTGAAATAAAAATTATTCTGTTCCTCCCTGCAGCAAAGAAAAGAAGTAAACCCCTTTATTTCAATCACTGCATAATGGAAAATGCCTCCTTCATCCCTTGTAAGGGTGCAAAAATTAGAGCTAGAGACACAAAAAAGGAAGAAAAGTGAAGCTTCAAGTTTTAAACAGTTTAGCCAAAGACTGTTAGATAATCAAGTATTCCAAAACAGCCTAAAAATATTGCTGTGATAGAAACCAAAATACCCGTTCTCTTCTATTTATACTCAGCAAGTGGGTATCTGAGATACTGTTCAAATTTTGCCAGTAGGTATAACTGAAACATTCTTTTCTGCATTTAATTCTGATTACCTTGCCTTACAAAGCAAAATATAATGGAAACAGAAGGAGATTAAGAATAGGTGACAAAAATTGTTACAGACTGAGTGATAAAGTGTGTTTCTAAAATAACACAATCTCCTCTAATCAATAAGACATGAAGCATTCCACTATTAACAGCTCCCCATTCCTAATTCAAAGATTAATTCATGGTTAGATGCTTATTTTCCACATTTTTCTTAATAATCACTTTTGAATGACACTTCATCCAAAGGAGGTGAAGGAAATCTAACATCAAGTCATTCTACACATTATAGATATTAATTGCCAACTAATTGACCTAACATGCTACAGCATCCACCACTTATTCTGTGACATTTCTGTTATTAAGAAAGCATGTTTCAATATATCAAACTACAAATATTTAAACACATATGCCACTGTGTTACATAGAGAACAGAACTTAAAACTAACTGACCACTAGCACAGGTGATAGTATATATCCAATAAATACCAAATTAGAAGGACAATTCAGTTTAGATCTGCTTCTGGAAATTATTAGTAGTCATTGGTTTTAATGTTCTTAGATACCGGTTTTCTAACTAGCAGAGTAAGTGCTTACTATTCCACATGTGAATACATTTTGAGCAATTTTGTTCCACCAGTGCTGGAAGGAGAAGCTACAAGTGAGCCAAACCAAATGCCCAAGAATTTTTAAATGGTGGAAGGCAGTGCAGTGTTTGTGGGACACCCCATGACTACAGCCACCCTCTTCTTTTCAGACTCACTGTTTGAGCAGACCTGAGTGCCCAAACTGACCAGGGCACCACAGGAAAGTCCAAAAGGATACAGGCTGCAAAGCGACTTGACTGCACTGACCATTTATACACAGTATCCATGAAATTTTTACATTTCTACATTTTTTTTTAAAATTACAAATTCCCTCATTTCTCTTGTTTACATTAGTAATATGACTTTAATTTAAGAGGAAAAGAATACACTGTTTTTCAGAGCAGAATTTGGAAGATGGGCAGCCTCACTCCTAGGTAGTTCTGGAGGGCTGATGCTTAAAATTTAAAATGGATGCGAAGGGGAGAAAACAAATCTCCGTCAGAACAGAATATGGGGATAGTATTTAGTACAGTAGATCTCTTAAGATAATTCTACTAGCGCAAACTTTAAATCCTCTCCACTATTTCTTCTGATGTGCCCATGGAACAGCAGGTAGACAACACAAAATCTGTAATTTCGAACACACATGAGATTTATTACAGATAAATTTACCTGTAACATCACAGGGTAATTTAGTCTCATTAGCAAAGTAATTTGCTACAAGTTTAAAAAAGTGCTGAGCAATTTTAGCTGAAAATAGAGCAGAATGTTATGCAAATTGCTGCATTAACTCAAAAGTCTAGTTTGTTTAAGGAATCTAAATCAGGCCTTGGATCTAGGTCCCACTTAAGAATGGCTTTCTCATGACGACTTTTCAGCTCAGATACAATGGCAACATAAAGCTGTGAATTGGCATAAGGTAAAGAAATTCAGCCACCAGTACCTATACAATGATAAGAACTGTTTCCTGTGTGCTAAACTGCACTAAGTGCACGGAGAAGGAAGGAGATCCTTTTCCTGTGTCTGTAGGTGGGTGTTTGGTGGATGGTTTTGTGACACGTGAGGATGCACAGCAAGGGGGCAAAACTCGGGAACATTTCTAATGGAAATGGGTATCTTATTTCTGTTACTGAGTACAGACTTGTTTTTCCCCATGTCTCTTCAGTGACCTCTTTAGATTTTGGCATCTATGTGTGGGGTTAACAGAGACTCAAAAACATTTTTTGAACAAGAGGAGACTCAATATCATGTTCTAAAATTGTCCTGAGAAGGTATGAATAAATGTGCTGTTTTCTCACTCAGTAAGCCTTACTGTATTCTGCTCTGTGACACACTTTGTTTTTCATGCTTGGTAGGAAGGTTATACCTATTATAAATCAAGGTTTTAGTGATTTTGTATTTTACTAAAAAAATCCCTGGTTAGGTATAAGTTACCCATAATTGTAAAGCACTTTACCCTAAAACTCTTAAAAACTATTACATTTGAAGGACAACACAAGCATCCTATTCTAATCCTCAAGGACTAGTGGGATCTTCCAAGTAATACCTCTAACTGCAAGCACAGAGCTGACCTAGAGCTCATCTGACTGTGAAGGCATCAGAAATGCAATTTTTAATCCCACAGTTAAAAGTAGTATCTCCTAAAATGAACAGATTGGCATTGACCTACATTATAAAGTAACACTGAGAAACACATATAAATAAGGTAAAATACACACACATCAAAGCCCTTAGGAGCCCTATAACTACCTGATATTGACTTGGTGTCTGCTTTTCAAAACAGCAAAAAACCTGCACAATTCTGAAGAAGGCTCAGCACTGTGCACTTTATAGATAAAGCAATGGCAATCAGTTTAGAATGCAAAGACATTGGCATTACTCGAGTACTGATTTAGTACTGTCTGAAATTTAAAATTATGATTAATTCCAAGGGTGTAGATCATCTACAAATATATAAAAATATATATGCAAATATTTAAAAATAATTAAGTATTTAATTGAGAAGGATTACATTTATTATTGGTGACAAGAACTGACATATATACTTATATTAAAAACATCTATAACCAGATGCCTAGTGAAGTTATACAAGATATAGAATATGACACTTTTTTTTTTAATGTGAAGAAAACCTGATTTTTTTAGACAAAGCAGTAGGTCACTACTTCAAATATTCTTACAGCAACAGAGGACATAATTTCAGTGTTGGATGAAAATTTCTGAAGCTGTACATTATCCAGTTAAGCATATGATTAGTGAACACAAATACCATCTAGGAACAAGATGATTCACAAATAGGAAGACCTCAGAAAATTTTTTTTTTCAGTCATTTAAGCCCAAACAACAGAACTACTCTATCTGACATTTTAGCTCTAAATGGAAATGCAAGAAGATCCTTTTTCAATGCTTGCTGTAGCTAAATCAGACAGTTTGCCTCACAGAATAAACAACATGCCACTTCTCAGACTAAAATTACATTTACAATTTATTACATTGAGCATCATACTGCCCCCTGATGACCTCTGCTCCCAGGACATTCTCTACTGTAAGTTAAACAAGAAGTATTCTCTTCTTCTAACTGATGTCTTATCCTTCAAAGAATCTCACAGTCCCATGAGAATTTTCAGTCTTAAAGGTGAAGTATTTGGGGAACAAGCTACTGCCTCAAAAGCTCATGAACGCATTCTCACAACATCTCTCTTTGGTAGGAAGTTTTGCCAATAGAAACTCAGGCATATAAAATTAAAATATTTGTCTAAAGTCACAAAGGCAGGCTATGACCTGTAATTTAAGTTTCAGTGCTGCAGAAAGCTGCACTGCAGAATCATTCCTCCGTCTCCCCACTTATGTGAGTTTTATAAATGAAGCAAAAGTTGGCACAAGAACACCTGCATCGTGTCTTATGCACTTTGTAATACCCACAGTTCAATATGCAAAATTATATATGTATACAAGTATGTATCACAGTATATACACATGTACTGGTTTAATATTTTTTTCTTCCTTTGTCTAGCTCAGGTTCTGTTTACCTTATAAAATCCACAACTTCATGGTTTTTTTCTAAATTTCCTATACTCACTGAAACAGGGAAAGCCAGAACTTCATGCAGTATTCCAGGATATGCAAACACAGACTTACACTAAGTCCTAGCAATGTGCTCCGTTTAATTCTTGATTGCTTTCCCAACATTTAACCTCAAAGAAACCAATAAGCTTCACATGACATTTTCCAAAAGCTGTCCAGCATAACTCTAGATACCTTTTTAAACCAGCAGAATACAGAAAAGAGCGTACAGAAATGAGAAACAAAAATAACCATCAAAAATAGTGCCACATCACTGCCAACAGACTAACTTTGCCTATCACTCTCTAAAGCTTGTGAGTTGCAGCTATTTTTCATCTGCTTCTGCATACAAGACTAGCAAAGTAGCAGTTATGAAATAAAAGCAACCTTCACCATGACCTTCACCCAAAACCATATAATACTAATGATGTAGGTGGAGTAAGGAGTGTGTTCCCTTCTTTAGGGCCTTGCTGGGTTAACCATGTGCCTGTAATATCTAGTGAAGAGAACAGCCAGACTCAGCAGTGCTGCTGACACAGGTGGGCACGATGCCCACCCACTCCTCAGCAACAGCTCAAATACAAAGGGTCAATTTGGACCTGTTGTGTCATTTATCATTTTGCATGAACGAATTCTTTATATACATGTAGTGGTTTGACCCAGGCTGAGTGCCAAAGACCCACTACCCTTCCACTGCCCCCCTGCGAATGGACAGAGGAGAAAAAAAACCCAGAGGGTTTCACAACTTTTCGATAAGGACCGTAAGAAACTCCTTACTGATTATTTCACAGGCAAAACAGGCTCCAGTTGGGAATATTAAGAATTTATTATTATCAAGATCAGGGCTTAAGAGTGAGAAGTTCGATAGATCTTACAGACACCTTTTCCCCTACCCCTCCCTCTTTCTAAGATCTCCCTCCTTCCCCCAGCAGCCCAGGGAGACAGGAGTGGGGGTTTCAGTCAGATGTTGTGTCTGCTGCTGCNGCATAGGCCCCCTGCTCCCAAAAACCTGGCCACTGAAACCCAATACAATACATTAAATGATCCCTACAGTGGGCGGTACAATCTCTACTTTCTAGACAGATGAGAATGCAGGAATGTATCAAATCTCTGTGAAACTAAAAAACTATATTCAAAATATTACATTCCAAACAACATTTCAAGCCATGTATCACAGATCTAATGTAATTCTTTATCTGCTTGAAACAATGTCTCTAAAAGATACCAACCTTAGAAATGGCAGTCATCCATCAGTAACTAGTACTTTTCCAGGATGAGAAAGAGGGAATCTGGCCCACAACCAGTAACAAGTGTGCAAAACTTCAGACTTTCAAAATAGGTATTTTTTAATATCTTATTTTTCACTTCATCCCTTCTGTGGTATGAATCATACTCTGAGTGTAACACAGAGGTATACACCAGTGTAAACCCTGAAAGAGCAGGATTAACTTCAGCAGATTTACTCTGAGATTACATTAAGGACTGGTTCAAGTGACTCCACAGAGTTTTTTGCAGTGGCTGTATAGACAGGTAGGCATTTTTATTTTAGACCTTCAGGTGTTCTTATGCCTCTACAAACCTGTGCCTTCTGCAGCAACCATTCTCAGTAGCTTAGCAACAGCCATCTCTTTGTATTTTTGAACATATTTTGAAGATCAACTGATGGTCTCTACCTTAAAAGTTTTATTTGGCAGGGCCTTTTTATCAGGACTACAATTCACCTTACTGAAATAATTTTGCTGCCAACCTTTTTAGTACAGATATATTGAGAAAGCATCAAATTACAGATACTGATATTGATCTAGGTTATTTTATTTCTATATATAGTGTACAAAGTTTTACCGTGGCTTGCTGGATGATGAGAACAGTAATAATAAAATATGCTTTACAATAGGAAAGTAATCCTCTGCATTCACACATCAGCCTAATAAATCAGAGAAGCAATTGGCAGGGGAGTTATGAATAGAAAGAAATCTATGGCATATACAGTAGAACATTATACTGCTTGAAAAAGCTGCAAATATATTTATTGTCCATTCAAAATGTAGGAATATACTACTTATGTCAAAATGTCTGTCAGTGTGTATTACCCTTCCTTCCCTATCACCTAAAATTTTCAAATACAAAAGATACAGCTTTTGCAAATGTTGTAATACAACTGCAATATGCTTTCCTTTGACCAGTGGAGAGAAATTCCCAACACTTGCAACGTTCTTCCTGCATCTGCTGCACACCACAGGAGGCAGCATGAAGGCACTTGTTTGCACCCATAATACTGATCTTTTTTCTCTCTTCTAACTGCATGAAAAGTGTTATCACCAGATATGCACATCTAAATTTTTTTGCTAATAGAATTTATTGCCTAAAATTCTCTATGTGCTTATTTGGACTGTCCAGAGCTGAAAAAGATAGAAACCTTTAGCTAGTATTCTCCTATCCAGTGAGGAAGACTGTAGGAGTGAGTGGTAAATCCAGACAAACAGGAGGTATAGACAGGTCCTTGCTCAAGACCTCACTCACTCCCTTCAGCCCACAAGAAGACTGGTGCCAGGACCATATACAGCAGAAGAGAGGCCAAATTCTGGACCCCAAAGATGTTTGTGAATACTGCTAACAGTTTGCAGTGCAGTGCATAAGCTGCAATTATCCATATGAAACATGGACACTCATCAACTGCTAAAAAAATAAATTAAAAATATTTGGCTTGCTTTTGGTCTAAATAATTGTTGCTGATTATTTATTAATATCATAGAAAAATCTTAAAGAGGAATTTTTGGGAAAAGTGGGAAAAATATTGTGCATTTGCTTATTCCCTGGAGAGTGAATACCTGGACAGTGGGAGGAACATGAAAACAGTGTAAAGCACTGTGTGGTATTCTCAAAATTAAGCTATTTTTACACTATTTTTAATCTATTTTTTACACTAAAATTACACTATTTTGTAAAACAATGTTTTCAGTCACTTTGTAAATTTGTTTGACTCAGTCTCTTTTCAAGACGACAAAGGATGATGTTACGTCACAAAATGATTGAAAGCAGGAAGACAAACAAAATGTCCAATTTGTACTTATCTAGCATTAACTCAAAAAAACCCAAGCACAACTAGATGTTCCATTACATTTATGAAACAAAACACTCTTGTTGATTTTTAAAATCATGACACTTTACAAGACTGATTCTTTATTTCCAGTTGCAGCTTTTTTTCAAAAGGAGTAATTTTGAAATGCGAATGCAATAAACCCAAAGCATTCATCAGGATCCTTAGCAGAGCAGAGGATTAGAAGACAAGTACTGGCCCAAGCAATCTGCCACTTCTTTGCTGTGCAGTCTTGACATCCTAGTTTAACACCTTAAATCTTCCTTTCCTTCTTTAAACCAAGTGTTACTCCTGTGGGGCTTGTAATTAATTCATTAATTGAACAACTGGAACATTTTCCTAATCTTAAATCAAGTGAAATATATGTCAGGTACACAGTAAATCATTATCATAATTCAGGGACAGTGTCCTGACAATGAAATAAAGAATAACCATGGTTAAATGACATTAGAGGGATCCCAGAGTGTAAAATCTCACTTCTTCTGTGCTACAGAAAGCACAGATTGTGGGGACATTGTACAGTACTCAGTGACATTCATTAATATTCAGTCTTAACATAAAGACTGTGCACAAAACAAAGACATGCACTCTCTCATCAGGAGAGATAAATATCATAAAATGGTAGTGCATAAGTAAGATGCCAAAACTAAACACAAAAATGCATTCAGAAGTGCTTCTGAAAGCAAGCCTATTAGTATAACATTTAATTACCAGACAGAAGGTAAATTTTTATGCTTTTTTCCCTACAAAAAATTGAAAACGTGTTCCACTTTACATTTATCCATGTTTCTGGAATTTATTATCAGAGTAAAGACAATATATTAGCAAGAAAAAAACAGAGTGATACACTCTCAAACATTATTTAGTAACTCAGTGTTGGACTCTGGATTGATAGAGAAACAGAATTATAATACTTTAATACTAGTAAATGAAATTGTGTATTTTTATTATCTTTCTTCTTTAAGACCATTAAGAATTTAGGTGGTCTTAACAGTGTTAACACAGGCTATTGTGACAAGACTTATGCAGCTATTTCTGCCTCACCTGTTTTAGTTAATATTAAAGAGGAAAAATGTTCAGCCACAGGTGAGTACTGTATAGCAAATGAATTAATGCTTCTTTGATTCACACAATTCAAACTAAAAGAGGGGAGGTGGTATCATGGAGAAAGCATAAAGGGACTTCCAGAGCACACATATTAGACACTTCAAACTGGCACTGTAATTACTGAAATGCTATCATAAATAGTCTCTTGTACACCTATCAGTAGAGAAGAACTCGAAGTGCAGAAATCACTGCTTTATTTGGAAGAAACAAACCATTTATATCTGCCTGGTTTAAAAGAGAAATACAACTCAAGCCATCCACTGCTGGAATAAATACAACAGAAGGGAGCAGAGTGATCATGAGCGGTTACACAGGTCAGAAGACAGGATCAAAAGGGCCCGATTAAAAAAAAGTAGAGAAAAAAAAAAAGCAATAGCAGAAGAGAAAAGTTTGCTTTCAAAAATTCTTCTGTGGAAAGAAGGTGAGACAAGACATAGTATATCCAAGTGATGGGATTTTGATCACAGGTTAAAAAAGAGCTTCATTTCTCTGAATCAAAAAAAAGAAGATTCATGTTTCATCTGTTCCAGGTTTGTGTTTTACAAATCTTCCAATAGGCTAGTGGAAAAGGTATCTTCAGCTCCTGTATCCCACTCCAGATTAATGGGACTGCAAGAATACCACAAGATGCACAGTACTAGACAAGCTGTCTGCCCATAGGAAGTGGTGGAATAGGAAATTCCTTGTTTTGTTGTGGAGAATTAATTCCTCATTTTGCTTTGCATAGTTTATATCCCTTGCCTGACATGAACAAGCAGTGGTACCATGTAGAAAGAGGTTTGAGCACACTGAAAAACTCACAGGAGAAGATGCAGAAACACCTTTATTTTAATGACAAAATGAATGTGAATGATGGGCTTCAGCAAGTTGGGAAAAGAGCTGCTTTCAGCACGTAGTCACTCAGTTTTCAGAACTCCACGTGACAGTGTCTGGACTGATACTTTCCTTCTAAAGGGAGTATACGGGAATGCTCTCTCCAAACTAAAGAGGAAAGTGTTCAATCCAGTAGTATTTGTTAAGGATGAAAGGGAAGGCTTCAGGCAGGACAGTTCAGCAGCTACTGTTTTCCTGAGAGGAGGATCTCAAGTGTTGTGACTTTGCTGGCAAAAATTAATTTCCTAGCTTGCAGAAGGCAATCATTGGTGCCAAAAACCCTGAGTGACCTGTTATACCTTTGCAGCTGATGGCAGGCTGCCATTTTCCGTAAGAGCAAAATGGTGTTGGCGTGTGAAACTGCACAATTCAATCCTTTTATATAGTGACCTTATACAAAGGAGGAAAATGTCACTATAGAAGCAAAAGTACTGTGGAAGAATGAATCCTGTGTTTCACAGAATGTGCTCTTTTACAGAAATGTTCTCTGCTGAGTATTTTAAAATGCTTCTCTTTTCCTATATCCCCTGTCTGTTCTTTCTTGGCATTCACGAGCAGCTACTCTGGCTCTGCTCACAATCCCATCATTGTTGGTGTAAGAGCCCTCTCCTCTGAAAGGGTCTTCTTGTACTCTTCTGCCTGATCAGCCTTTCATTTCCCTTCAAATGTCTGATCAAAACTTCTTCCCTCCTTTTGCCTTTTAGTTAAATTCTTCACTGTCATCGATGAAAGAATAATTATGAAGAATTATGGAAATATTCTGAGATTCTTAATTTCAGAATTATTATGCCTAACTGTAATGAGCTGCCTGATAATTTTTACAACCTAAATACAGACTTCTGCCTCCCTATGTCCCCTTTTACATATGTGAGACCTTCAGTGAGGGCTGGTCACTGTTCAACAGGAGATGAAAAATCCAAGTATCAAACATCAGCAAAATTAATCCAATTTTTTCAATTTCATTCTAATGTCTGCTGCACTCAGCAGAGGGAACAAAGGTAGAGACTGAGAAGCACTATTGAGAACAGATGTAGCACCTGCCTTACAGTTAGCAAGATTCAAAGGGACTTGGAAGCAGCATTTGTGTAAAACTTTCAAATAAGAGCAGCTGTTACAATTGCACTTTGAAATAAAGACTAGCACTACATGGTTTTGAGCAGCATAGAAGTGGCAGCACCTGCAAGAAGTAACATCATCATCTTTATCAATGGTCAGTGTTTATTGCATTTACCTGTTGCTGTTCTGCTATGATCAGGGGTGGAATGGGAAAAATGAAATTCTACCAGAAGTGTAAAACCTAACTCACTTCAGAAGTCAGGGGTTTATTTATGAAAAAATATATTACCTCTGACACCTCAGTATCCAGCCTGGGGCATCTTTAGATAAGCAGTTACAAACTTCATTTCAAAGTCCTTGAACTTAAGAGAAAGGCACTTGCAGACCTTATTTCTACATAAGACTAAGCAGGACATTTATGCTTATGTAGCAATAAAGGTACAATCAGAGTGATGTCACCCAAACCAGAAGTGTGCCTGTGATCAGTGTGTGCTTTAGAAATAACACCTACCATAAAGAACATGGTCATGAAGGGCAAAATATCTCTAGTTTCCCTAGCTAGACTGAATTTGACTGAATTTTTGACTGAGCATCTTTCACGTGGTTGTTTTCTGTAGAGCATTTCCACTTCCTTTTCTTGGGGTGACAGGAGAAGCCAGGGGTAGTGTTCCACATTTCAGCCACACAAATGGAAATATTTTAGAAGACAAAAACCTAATAGTAAAACAATAAAAGGTGCTAGGAATCTCAGGAATGCAGAACAGCTGACCCTGCTCCAAAAAAAGTATAATGTGTACATATATATACACTATATATATAGTATACCAAATATATGAGGAGAAATTTTACACACATACCACTAAATTACGAGAGTAGGACAAGTTCGCCACTATACAAAAGCAAAACTGGAAGACTGAAAGAACAGTCAGATCATTAATCACCTTTTTGGTAGGCAATACAGTATAAATCATGCTTAAAAGAATAAAAAAATACGAGTATTTCAGGACACTTATTTTCAGAAACTCTGGATGAAATAGCTGTTAATTGCAGTGTGACAATTTGATGCTCAATCGTGATAAAGGTAAAAGAACTTTTTTTTTCATGTCAGACAACTCCAGAGTTGAATATTTAAAAACTGCATTACATTTCAAATTCAGTACAACCAGGTAAATAAACTAAATTTTTGTATAATATTATTCTTTCTGAGTGTGCATGTTCAAGTGTACGTTACAGATTAACACTTAACAAATTATTTAGTGAATTCAATTTGCTTTTTCCTCAGTGCCTGTCAGGCATGCAAAACACCAGCAGCATTCTTAACTTACACATTTCTATGTTAGATCTTTCTCCACTGTTTGAAAGACCACCAAGAGAATGTCTTCTCTTTAGCCCAAGTCATCTGCTATGGTAAAGATAGGTATTTGGTCAAAGAGCATAATTTTCTATGCTTCCAAAGCAAATGAAATTCTTCTGCTTTGTATTATCAGCAAGAGATTGCAAGGAAAACACAGTGTGTCCTGCTGCTTCTTTTCCCTGCATCTTCATTTTAATATTAATGCGGGGTTTTATTACTATTTCTAATATGTTTGAGGTGATGTTTGCAACCAGTGAGGTTCTGCCAGTGCCAGCAGACCACATGCTTACTCACTCAGCATGAAAAGCCTGTAAGGGAAAGCTGTTGTAGTCAGACAGACCCAAGGAGTGTGTTCTGAGGGTGAGGAGAACAAGGCACCAGCACCACTGCACAGTTCTGACAGGTAAGCAACAGCCCATCTTGATCTCAGTTTACCTTTACATGCCAGGCTAAAAGATGCCAGTACAGGAGAGATTTACGTGCACACCACATGTCCCTGATTAGCAGCATCTCTGAGAGGGCCAGGGGAGGCAGCTGGGACTGGTAACAGCTCCACTCATTCAATTTTAATTGACTCCTCTGTGTTTGTCAGATCCCTCAGAGCTGCTTTCCTTCTGTTTCAACTTGTACCAAAAGCTGTGTTGGTTTCATTAAGCACAGGGAACAAGCAATAAAGAAGTACCTATCAGCTACAGGTACAGAACAAAGTCTATATTGCTGTTTGAATTGCATTTTAGATACAACCCACATTGAATTTCAAGATCATAGACCAATAATCACTGTTCAAGCTGCAAACCCAGTGAAATTAAACTCTATTCACGCAATTATACACTAAAGCAGGCTGTGATTCAGAACCTTTTTCCTTAATTTTCCTCATCTGTTTGTATTTTGTGTCCAAGTATCTCCTTGAGAACCCTTAGAAAATGCCCATATGTTTCAGTGAGAGACTACACCACTAGCTGATTACTGAACTACTGATACAGTGTTTAAATGGGATGCGATCAATCAGAATATTCAAAGAAAATAAACCAGTGAGCAACAAAAATATTTTATAAATTTTTCACTTTCTGTAATGGTAACAAACAACTTAAGTGAAAGCTTGAGTAAAATGGGTCCAGGTGTATATCCACGATTTCTCTTGTAAGTTTTTTTAAAGCATATATGTAAATTATTTGGTAATGATAAATGGCAAAGAGCAACACTGCTGAAAAAAGGGTTTCTAAATCTTACCTCTGCTTTTATTTTATTGTCTCCGAAACACAGGTGTTGTAAGTAGGCTGCAGCATTGGACTGTACTGAGGGAAATTGATGCTGTAACATCTGTATAACTTCTGGAAGCTCTGGATCCCGCCATCCAAACTCTCTGTGTGAAAGCAAGTATGAAAGAGTCATAAAAAAATCTGCTATTAGTGGCTAACTTTGGCAACAGTTGGATCAACAAATAAGACAGAAATGTCTGAGGAAAATCTTGATTTTTTTCCCCCACTATTTTCAAAGCAAACATTTAAATAAATATGAAGCTATTTTTCATTTTAAACAGTACTTCTCTGAAAAAAATATAAATGAAGTATAATTAGAACAAATAAATTCACAGAATTAGTTCTCTGATAAATTTTCTCAAATAAAAATGGCTACATAAAAATTTAATATAAGAAAGAAAATACAAGCTCATACCATTACCCTTACTTTATTAAAATTAAAATATGGAGGCTAGAATCAGAACCACAAATGGTTTGCTACAAAATGCTAATTTGTCAAAAAGTCCTTTTTACTTACTGCAATCTTTATGGGATACAAATTTCTATCTTATATACAAAGCAATGACCAATTTTGTCTTTTGGTTTATTTTTTCCAGATATGGTCAATATAAAACTCTTACACATCTCTGGCCCTGCTTGAGTAGGGGGTTGGACCAGATGACCTTCAGAGGTCCCTTCCAACCTCAGTCCTTCTGCGATTATGTAATTTTACAATTATACAATGAACACTTATACACTGGATAACTTTTAAATCTTCATTTCTTCTTCTATATCCGGAACAGCTAGGCAAATACAAAGACTCAGTCTTTGCACTTTTCTTTACTCCTACAAAACATGAAATGCCATTAGCATAACATGAAAGAACTGAATCCAAGGATGTTGAACAAGTTCCTGTAGGTACGATGCAGCTTCCAGACCTGAACTTAAAATCAATCTGTCACTTCAGGTAAATTTTTCCCCTCTGTGTTTAACAGTAAAATCATTTATGAAAATGGCTTTGGACTTCAGGACCCAAGAGCCAGAGATACATGATATACTTAGTTATCATGTGCCTTTTTCTTAAGTGCTATATATATATTTTACCATCTTTCATCTACTGCTACATGGTTAGGGTAACAGAGGGAAATTAGGAAAGAGGTGACTTGTGAAGAAGTTCTCTGTTGCAGTTACCATGGTCACCTGGGAGCTCATTGCCAAAAAAAGCCACAACACCTGTTGCAGAGTCCAGCTACAATATTTGAAAAAGTACTCCTGTCATTAGTTTCCTTCCCAAATTATGGAGACTTTGCTGCACTGAGGGCAAGTCTGACACTGAGAGAATATAAGGTATCTCTGCAATCTGCTCCAAGTAAAATCAGGCACACTTTAAATATAACATTTCTTCATGATATTTCATGGAAACAAGACTCATTTTACAATAGTAATGAAATGCTAATGAACAGAGGGTTTGTTTTCTTCTCATATGGGATATCTGTCAGATTGAGAGTTGTCATTACAGTTGTATCTTTATGAAAATTCAGAATATAAATATGAGATGTAAAAATACACTCAGAATTTCACTGGCTATGTATCCTCTGACAAAGTACACGTTAACTCATGATTTCACATTAAGCATTTAATATATAGAGATCATGAAAATGTAATAATAAATCACATACGGACTATTCCAAAGAACCTTTAGATGACATAGACTGTTGGAAGCTTCTACAAGAGACGTATGCATAGGTTCAGAAAGATTTAACATTTAATTGACATTTTGAGAAGTCAGAGAGCATTGTAAAAGGTATCAGGGAAGGCTAGAAACTTCAGTAGCAGAAGATGACAAACACCACATTTTCTTTATATACCAGCTTACCATGACTGTTACTAGGTGAAAAGCAAGGGATTAATTGGTTAAGCACTTATTTCTGTTTAAGAATGAGTAATACAAACCCATGAACAAACCATAAATTGCCAGAGACAACAGAAACAATGTTATCTGACATGTTAGCTTCCTCTTGCATTTGCTTTCATGTTAACAATGTTAACACTTGCTAAAAGATTCTTCAAACCCATTAGATTTGCCTTCTAGATAAATGACTCTCAGCAAACCAAAAGCATCTTCTAGAATTTTTATTTAAATAAAAATAAAAAATGAAAAGAAAAATTCACCAACGTTACTGAGGGCAAATTATCCTACCTCCACTTCTAATTTAGTCTTGTTTTCAATTCTAAATGCCAAATACAGGTGTCAGTATTTTGGGGAGGATAAACACCAGAATAAAACACCAGAATAAAACAGCTTGTATGAAAAGAGAACAAGAGGGAACATTAGAAATGAGTTGGTTTACAGCAAATAACTATATATGTCAAAGTGTTGGAACTTCTATCACCAAATTGTCTCCAAAAGGAAACTTCCTCTTTCAAACATGTGCATGACTAGAACCAACCAAAAACCAAACCAACCAAATACCAACTAAACCAAAGGCCTGTTCTGTGCATTAGTACATCATGGACCCTGACAACCAGCTCAGGTTCTTCTTCTTCCTCCTGTCCTGGAATCCAGGAAAGAGGAGGCAAGGAGGGGGCAAAAGGAAAAAGGTCCCTTCATCAAAGGTACAGTTAATTGTTCTGAGGAACCTGCAGTCTTGACATGGTATTTACATAAGAAAACAAGGCTCTCCCTACTTTCCCATCTGATCTCCCAAAAGAAAATTTCCCATCTGATCTCCCAGCAAATGAGTGATGTCAGAATACTCACTGGATGTGGTTGTGTGCACACTGAAAGTAAGTAGAAAATTAATTCAGAGAAGAAACTCTTAGCACTGAATACTGAATTCGTTATGAAACCAGTTTTAGGAGAGATAATGAACGAAGCAGGAGAAAAAGTTTAAAAATTTAGCTCTAGTATGCACTGTCATTTTAAGCAGATGGTTTCTAAGATGATGGTATTTTTAGTAGTTTCTAAATGAAATACAGTAGCTATATAAAACAAACAAAAACGTCTGTCAACAGTTAAGGCTGCTTGAATAATTGTGATAATTTTAGCACCCTTCAGGGCAAGAAAGACTAGTTTCTAGGGGTTTAAATTTTTCATTTGTTTTTTATACAAGTCTTATAGGTGGAAAGGAGTGAGAATGAGAAAGAGGGCTTTTTTTTAAGAACGGCAAGCTTGCATCTCTAGTAACAACATTCATTTTAAAAATTTAAATTTTTTATTTAGCTTCATTATGAAAAGTTAGAAAGGCTACTTAATGAAGTAAACTGGCAGAGATCTGGAGAAAGGAGGAGGACTGGAAGTTTTTACAGACACAGTCACAAAATGTATCTGGAACATTTTGAACGGATGTGGGAGAAGGTTCAGGCCATGCTTCCAAGCATATCCATATGACAAAACCCCCCTGTTTTAAAATAGAGAACCAAACAAAAAGTAAGAGAAAACAACTAGTAAGGAATTCAGGAGCTGGAATAAACTGAGTTTTTACTGCCTACCAACAAAAAGCAGTAGTAGGGTCAGTATTTGATGGAGATTTGAGTATCAGATTAAAGGAAAGGGGAAGGATAATGAACACCAAATCTACCTCCATTTCTGTGAAACATCTGATATTGTGCTGCATGGAAATTAGTTAAACTGCCAACAAACAAGGATCTAATTCCTAGTAAAATGATATCAAACACTAGCTAAGCTTGTGTCCCTTATTAACATCCCCATGCTTACAAAACCTAAGTGAGGCCACCCACACAGATGGTGAAACAAGCCAGAAGGTTGGAGTAAATCTAAAGAGGTGAGTGGCATTTTAAGAATGCTAAAAAGCATCTGTGTGGCTGAACCAAAAATAAAGAGAAACGTAGTATCTACACATGTAAAATCTACCTCTATTGCCTGATTTCCTTGGAATAACAACACTAATCTGTTCAGGTCAGCTAAAGGCTTTTGGTGGTGGTGTGGGTTCTTCTACAAGAGAATCCCTCCTGTGCAAGAACTTCATAGCTTTGCCTGAAAAGCAGCATTTGTCATCAACTCCACATATTTTGGCAAGTTGTAAAAGTGCATTTTTTTCTAGGAAAAATCCTTATCTGAGGAGACTGACCAGAACACACCAGGGCGTTCCACCTTTTTTCTTTGATGGAAACTGTTCTAGAAATGTAGGATTCATCCCATTCTGAATCCTGCAGAAGGTTTTAGCTTGTAGTGGTGACTAAGGCACATGTTCCACAGATTACAGCAGATTCACTGTTTCAGGAGTGGAAGAGGAACCAAAGGGGAAGCTATATGTAAGCCAGTAATATGTATGCCTAGATTATCACAATAGACTACATTTTACTGAGAACAACTGAAAAGAACCAACAAGGAGCTGCAGATGAGACACAACAACTCAGACACAGAACCTAGAAATTCAGGCTGACTTGTGATTGCAAGTGATGCACTGAAACCAGCTCCTGCTCCTGCCACATCACATACATGTGTCAGAAAGTAGAAGAGATGCAGACTTAAAAGAGATTGTTGGCAACACAGCTGAGTGCACTGAGTATATGGGGTCACTCAGAAGTGCTGCTAAACACAGAATAAGTACTGCATCTGAGTACTTGCTTGAATTATGCCGAAGTTTTCTTCTTCTGCTACTGAAAATGCTGATGGCACACAGAAAAGCCAAATTCCTGTTACATCTCTATATACAATGATTTTAAAAAATAAATGTTCAAAACACAGGTCTGTTGGGAGTCCAGGATATCTGGACTACCCCTCGCATTGCCCTGGAGGGTCTGGGACCCTCGCTGGGACCCCAGGAGGACACAATCTTTGATCTGTGCCCATCTGTGCCCCTGGGAAAAGCTTCCAGCACTCATGGATGAAGTAAAAGTAATAAAAACATAAGTTATAGTTTAGTTTATCACAGAGGTGAAACTTGTAGTTTTGGGTTTTATACTACAGATATAAAAGAAGACAAGATGGAGGATTTTGGGTGTTGCCCTAAGTTCTCTTTTCTTCTTCTTCTTGCTCCATGTTCTGCAGTAGAGGTGGCACAAAGGTATGGGTAGAATAGATTTGAGGCAGAAGAAACGTGTTAGCAACAGACTATGATTATTGGTACAGAACTGTAAATATAATACGTAGTATCACTTAATTGGTCAACAGAGTCCTTCAGCAGTCGCCATTTCATGGCTTTTGCAGCACATGTTTCAGAGTGTTAAGTCCGGGTGTAGGACAGCATGCTGAAATTGTGTTAAGAACTTAACAAACAACAAAAGAAACTGAGAAGCTGCGAGTCCAACCTCTTTTATCTGGTATGGGACTTTGATAAAAGGAAGAAAAACTCCAATTTAGGAGCCTGGGCTGCGACACAGGTCTCCAGCTGGTAGCTGAGGATACTGATTGCTTCTGCAGAGCACTGGACAAGCAGGTGTGATTGCTCTGCCTACTTTCCAGCCATTGGTCACAGTGAATCTCCTGAGAGCTTGGGTTTTTATTTCTGATTTCCATTACTAGAGCAGAACATTCACATCTGATCAAGCAGTTGGCACAGACGCCCAGGGCCACTCCCATCCCAGCAGCATCCCCCAAAGGCAGTGCTGTGAAGATGTGAAGAACCATGTACCTGACAAAGACTGAACTACCATCAGCATTTGTCAAAGAAAGAGAATGCACAGGTTGTTTTTATTACGAGACTGTATGTTTGAACCAGATTTGTCTATATGTTCCTGCCTGTCTTAATACACAGGTGTATGTGGGAAAGGCTTACACTGGTGAAGGAGAGGTTTTCACACATGAAGTGGTGCCCAAAGGTGAAGAGGGTTCAATTTGAGATAAGAATGATCTTTGTACAATTTCTAACTCGTATACATTGTGGCACTGCTGTTGCCAGTCTACAAAACTTTCTGCTGAACTTACGCAAACAGAGACAGCCCCTTCTGTTTGCTTCCTCCCTAAATTCAATAAATAAAGTTGGAAAATCTTGTTTCATTTCTGAAAGAACAACTGTGAAAATGGTTTTCTGGTAGTACTAGGAAAAAAAAAACTACATGTAGCTCAAGATCAATCACAAGGAGAACTAATCAAAAGCCAAGAGAAGATCAAATAACTACCTCCTATGTTTAAAGGGAGAAAATACTAAAAATATTTGGAAGGCAATATACCAATACTACAAGAATTTCAAGAATGTTATCTTGATACATTCAAAAAGAGCAAAGACAAGATGTTAAACTGAACTGGAAAAAAAATAATTCACATAATTCACAGATGAGGATTGTTGTTGGAGTCCAGGATATCGGGACTACACCTCAAATTGCCCTGGAGGATCTGGGATCCTGACAGAGACCCCAGCAGGATACAGTTCTTGATTTGTGTCCCTGGGAAAAGCTTCCAACATTGATGGAGGAAGCAAAAACAACAAAAATATAATTTGGATCATAATTTAGTTTGTCATTGAAGTGAAGCTTGTAGTTTTAGGTTTTGTAGTATAGATATAAAAGAAGACGAGATGGAGGATTTTGGGTGTTGCCTTGAGTTCTTTTTTCTTCTTCTTCTTGCCCTTTGTACTGCAGTAGAGCTGGCACTTGAACATTGGTAGAATAGATTTGAGGTTGAGAAGATGTGTTAGTACTAAGTTAGGATTATTGGTACCGAATTGTAAACAGAAGACGTGCTATCTGTTAATTGGTCATTAGTGTCCTTAAAAACCTAGATACAGCCGCCATTTCAGCATTCCAAGGCATTCCATACTCTACTCCCTCTCGCTTTGTGCTTCCACGCTTTGCTGCAAATGCTCTTCGCAGCACACGCTCTGGTGTGTTAAACCCAGGTTTGGGTGACATGCTGAAGTTGTGATAAAGCTTAATAAACAGCAAGAAAAACTGAGAAGCTGCAAGTTTTATTCCTTTATCTGGTACTGGACTTTGATAATAAGAAGAAATACTCTAACAAACATCACAACAAGTGCATTAACAGACTGTGATATAAAAAGGAAGAGGCCATTTAACAGCTCATTCCCTTTTTTACTTTCTGTGATTCTATGACCATTGGTTAAACACAAGAGAACACAAACTTATTACACTTAATTTATTGTGACTTAAATATGAAGTATTTAAGTATTTTTACTTTTTCAAACATAATTCAACATACACATGCACACACTCATGCAGATATTGCCAGCCTGGTCTGAATGACCTGCTACAGTAGCTTTGAAAACATAACACATGAATACTGGGTAACTTTAGCACAAATTTTAGGAAATAAAATAGGTATGTCAATCTCTGTTCTTGTCACCACAGAAAACCCTCAAAACCATTGTCTTCTCATTGTCTTCTCCAGTTAAACTTGGTTAAAGAAGTGTACAATAATAAGCAATTGATCACCTTCATCTTCAAATGCCTACATTATACTATTTACAGCCCCAGGTTACTGCCTCCAATACAACATGATTATATTCACACATGTAAGTGTTATCTGCTCAAGGTTACCCTCATTTCATTTTTAATGGAAACGTATTTATGAAACTTTATAAAATATTTTTCACTCTTTTGGTACTCATCTACAAATATTTACTTCTCTCACTCTCTGTGAGGAAGCTTGTACATCTAATTCTTCTGAAAAAAGCTGCCTGTGTCCTGAGGCAACCATACTCTGCATAGCTGGTACAACGTTCTCTCTCCTCTAGACTGTCGGGTTGGAGCAGGGACTTCAGCGCTTTAGAATATCTTTAATTTTGCCATTTGTACAATTTGGTTTGTTTTAGTTAGTTAGTTTGTTTTTGTAAGAAAGTGGTATTTGTCTTTTGGGGCTGTTGAGCTAAGACAGTCTCAAAAACTTGTTTTATCTCTTCCTCAAGAAGGCATTTGCATACACAGGGTCTGCTTCTGCAAAGGCAAATAAGAGGCAAATGAGGTAAGCTATCAAGATGTCTTTAAGCTGCCTAATTTATCCTCTTTCTCTCTGCTATGCATAACAGTTTTCTGACCTCCTACTACAAAAGCTTAATACACTGCAGCTGTGAAAATATGCTAAGTTAACCCTTCCCTGAGAGACCAGCTTACATCTGACCTCTCTCCATCTTCAGGAGTTCCCATGTCACAGGGCAGATTTCGGGAGATTGTGAAATGCTGTTCACTGCCAGAACAGCTGTTACAGATGCTTTCCTCATAGATCAGAAAGGTGGAAACATAGACAGGAGATTAAAACAGTACACACACCTAGGAGATTCCAGCCTTGACTCTGTCATTGACTTACGTTGTCAGATAGCCATTTACTTTAATGCCTTTCTCTGAGGTTTGAGAGATTTTCTGTCTCTAGAGACCTGTAAGTCAAAATTCTTTCCTTTTCTAGAACTACTGTTCCAATTCAGAGGCTCCCAAAACTTTCTGTATTTCAACAACAGGGGAAAAAAAGCTTTTGAGGTCCTGCTCTCATCTGGCCACACAAAAATATACGGTTTCTAAAGAATAGATTTAGCTCCACAAATCCCTGGTTTTCCCGAGAAACTGAGAGAGGTATTTTAGCAGCTACAAAAAAAAAAAAAAAAGAAGAAGATAAAAAAAGCAGTAGAAACACTTAAGCATTAGCCTAACAGCACCAATGTTAATGATTTCAACCATACTCATCTGCAGGAGAGGAAGCTGGCACATGCAATACTCCCTGAAAGAGCATCCACATTATTCTTTGAAATAACCACTACCACAAAAGTTCCCAGAAGGTTTTGAGGCATTTTACCTCTCTCCAGTCAAAGCTTTTCAATGTTGTGCTATTAAGCAAAATGAGTTTCATGAAAACCAACATGACAACGCATGGTTTGTCTCTCTCTGCTGCTTCCTTTGCCTGATCAAGCTCCTGGCTCCAGCAGATCTCCTGAGCTGGGTGGAGGGACAGAACAATTGCTTCTACACTTTTCCAGCAGGGATGACTGAAAGTCAAGCTTTTCCAGATTTGGGTAAACCAAGAAACAATGAAACTGGACATTTCCCTCCCATTCACAAACGAAAAGCTTGGACATTCACCACCTGTGTAACCTGGAGACTGTCACAGGAAGGCAGGGAACACCAACACTAAAACTGTGTGTTCTCTTTGTGTCCAAACAGCAGAAAGTAGGAAATTCCAGCAGAGCATACGGTTAAGCACAAGTTGCAGAAAAACTCTGTACAGCTGGGGTGGGGGGCCAAGCAAAGGTGTTCATCTAAACTAAGAGAAAGTATTAATCCTAAATATCTTGTACTATCTCACTCCTTAATGATTACTCCATTGAGTGCACTATTGGCTTATTTTATTGCTTCACAGCAGAAACTTTCATCTTATCTCCACACATCCATGCCCAGGCATAGTTCTTATCTATACAACACTTTGCAGCACTCCCTGTTTTCCCAAACACGGCAAACTCTTCAGAAAAAATATCCAGTTGATGCTTAAATTAATAAGTATTAAACAACAAAACTGAATGGTGACTCAAGATACCACACAAATTGATACACCCAGAATTTGTCCTGAAACATCAATGCTGGAAAGCCAAAAAAAACCCCTTATATAAATTTTTAATACTGAATTAAAAAACCCCAAAAAACGACAACAACAAAAAACAAAAACAAAACCACCAAAAAAATCAGCTCTCCCCCCACCCAAGCCAAGTAACAAATTGTACTCATTTTCTTACAACTAGATTCCTATCCAATCTTTTAGAAAAATAGAGGAACTAATTCTGTTCATTAAAGTTGCAAGCCATACAATTCTATAAATGCACTTGAATTTGATCCTCTTGTCAAAGGGGAATACAGACTAATGGTTTTCCTTTGCTGCCTTTCTTTCTGTTTTCATTAATCATGAAAAAACTGATCTCCTGCACACTAGCTTGATGTACTTTGATGCACAACCATCAAAACAATGAAATAATGCAAGATACACTTGACATTCATGAGACAGAAAGTTCATGGGATTAATAACAAGAGAGTCAAATTGTAAAAAAATTGCTCCAAACAGAAGCCGTTGGATGGAAGGAAAAATATCCACCAGCAATGAGTAGTGATACTCAAATACTATTGCTACTTCCTGTCACAATTTCAAAGCACTGTTTGGGCCACAGTATAACTCAGAAAGTCTTCACAAGGACTCAAAAGACAGCAGAAGAATGATGAGTTTGTTAATAGACCAATGTCACTAACAGAAAGTAATACCAAGTGCTCTACAACACAATGGAAATTCCCAACCCTCAACAGATATATCAGTAAGAAAAGCAGACCAAGAACAGCATGTCCCAGCTGAAACCAGCAGTGTCTTACCTAAAATTAATGCAAAAGATGACCCAGAAAAAATTATTTTACATGGACGATACTCAGAATTAAGTGCAGAACTAGGCTACAGATTTTAAAGATCTCACATATATATTCGATAGTTTTACCCTGGTAAAATGCAAAATCCTTTGAATGGGGAAAACTAGCTCCTCCTTTAGTTGCCATACTGTCAGGTCACAACTGGGACATAACTTTTCTATCTGTGACAAAAAGAATGAGGATGCAGACCATTCTGCACAGCATTTCTACAGAATGTTTCCAGCTGAACTGTGAAACACTCTATGTATCTAAAAAACACACTGCAGACAATAATCACGATACTGATTCAGGGCAATTGCCCTTATTAATGAATGAGAGAACTACCGCCAAGTATCTGTCAACAGAATCAATATCTTAGAGAGGTCTTTGAAACTGAACATATTAAAGGAAAATATGTGCCTGAATCTATCAAAAATCTTTCCTCAGCCAGTGGAATTACAGCTATTGACAGAAAACAGATGAGTTATTTGTATTTTACTTAGTTGTATATATGGTATTTATTTTCATGCAACAGGTTCTGGGTGGATTTTTCATCTGATATTCTGAATTCCAGTGCCAATGACTTTCACTGATACAGGAATTTAGCTGGTGTGTCACACCCTGCAATATACTCTGCCAAAAGCAAGAAGTACAGACTGTGAATTGAACCTTTCCCTTTTTACCTCAGAGCTAATTTCTTTTCAGACTTCAGTAAACTCCCCTCCCTCTATTTCCTTATTGAAGGTGAAAGGACAACATCACTCCCTCAAACTTTGTTCTCTCTGTGCACAACTGACAGCATCAACTCCAGCTATAAAGTCCTAAAGAGCAGAAAAAAATATTTTTTAACATAGCCTTAATTTTACATTTTGGATTTTCAGCTGTGTTGTTTGCACATGAGGAGCTGGGAGTGGGAAAAGTCTGAGGTTTTTTTAGGTTTGTGTCAATACTTGCTGTTCGTAAGTTCTCTTCTACTGGCAAATATGAATTCACATAGGGGCCAGTGTTCTTGATATAACTTGATAGAAATGAAACTGATATCCAATTTCATTAAAACTCAGTGTGCAAAAGCCATGGAAGCGTTCTGCAACAGAGGATATTATATCTGAAGTTATTTATTTATTAGAGGAGAAATCACTATATAGGCTATTGAAATTATTTTTCTCTGTGTTTCATAAAAGTAGGTACCTCTTCTAAGTTTTTTCATTTCAGCGTAAAGAAAGGTGATCATACAGTAAAGCCCTATAGGCAATGTTAGACTCCAGGATGACGAGACTACACCTCAAATTGCCCTGGAGGGTCTGGGACCCTTACACAGACCCCAGGACGATACAGTTTTTGATCTGTGTCCCTGGGAAGGGCTTCCAACATTGATGGAGGAAGCAANCAAACATCAACGAGAATATCGAGAAGGCAACATCACACATGAAGTGCAGAGCACACCACGTTTCAGTTTGAGATTACACTCCTTTAATTTATACTGGAGTCTTTTTCGCTCTGAAGACAATGGAAGAAATAGAAGCTCAGAGGTGGTTTATAAAAAATTTCTATATATGAATTTATATGCACAAATCAAATGACTGTATTAGATTTTCCCCTAAGCTGATACCAATTTACATTAAGGACAATGTTCTGCAGCCTTCCTTTTACACCTGTGAATATCTAAGACATAGAGCTAATACGGGTATGTTTGGAACTTACAAAATTACACGTTTGGTGCCATGCTCCTCAAGACTTTCTGTCTTTCAGCCAGGGGTCAAGTAATTCTGCATTCTTTGGTTTTCAGTACTTTATCGTGACTATGCATCTGCTGTATTCTAATGGTATTTAGTGAATGTGTCCAAGCATGTAAGTACTTAGTTCTTTCCTTCCTTAAACCATACTAAACACAAATGTCATCTGGCAAACAAAAGTTAGATACATACAGAAAATAAAGTCTCTATCTTCATTTGATACGCAATGAGATCCGAAGCAATTTATCTTTTGTTGAGAGTAAAAGACACCCTGATGCTGTAGTCACTTAAATATGAATTAAAGATACATAATTGTCACACCAGCAACCACACATTTTACTTGCACAAGGTATATTTCAAGTAGACATAAAGTTAAGCATGTTAATTAGCTACTCGTGTCCACTGCAATTTCAGAATAGGAAAACTAAGAAAAATTTCAGCAAAACAATAAGAGATTCAGAGTACGTTGCTCATTGGCTTTGCAATATATTCATTTCTCAAGCTTTTGCATAAATGATTACATCTCTTTTTTTTTTAACTTTTACAAGTAAATAGCAAAACTAATTAGCTCCACACTATTAAGTTAATGCACATTTATCTACAACAATTCAATTCTGACTGTGAAATAATCTTTCTAGCCCATAATTACACTCCAGCTTAATTAGCATAATTTCCGCAGCATATTCTTTAATAAAGAAGCTGACATAAAGGTTGTTCTTAAGGATACTCCAGACAAATAGAAAAAGGGAGACAGGCAGAGCTGCATTAAACACCTATTATGTTACACATAAAACAAGAGTATGAATTCAATACTATCTGATAAGCATCTCAACATGTTTTTGCTGAAGATAAGCAAAACACTTAAAGGACTTTACATGTCCCTCGGCCATTTTACTACAAGCGGTTCTATGTCCTTCACAGCTCCTTCATCCCCTGTCACTGCATCTCATCCTCCTCACCAAGGGGAGCCTGCAGATTACCCACTATCATTCAGTGTATTTGTTTCCTTCTAAAGGAAAACACATACAGTCTTGCATCTCTTACACTAATTTAGCACAGGCAGTCAATTCCCACTGAAGAAAGTCATTGTAGGTGAAAAGGCAAGCATTCCCCAGGCTCATTTAGTTTGGATGGCTAGTGAGGATTTGGCAATGAGAATCCCAGTATATACGATGCAAGTGGGCATCGTATGGACACCTTATTCCCGGGCACTACAACACCAAACTAGTTTTCTATGGCCCAATGTGGACATGTGGCATATGGATAATGGCACCCAAGTACTACTGTGCTTGATGTTAATGGTGAGTTTGGAGGGAAGGCTTTGCCTCCCTCAGCAACCCTCTGATTGAGCTTGTTCTCCTCCTGCAAAGCCTGAAACACGCTGGGTGTCAGCGTGTATCAGATTTACACATCTGCACTATCAAGCGTAACCTCAACCATGCCAAAGTAATGAGTCTCTCTTGACAGTAAAGAACTAAAATGAAAAAAAAAACAACCAACTTGCTTATGTTTTCATCTAATCGTTTCTAAATAATGGTAGTTTAAAATTAACTGTTACTTTAAGTGCTCTTGGGTTCTGTGAGAGACTGACTAAATATATGCAATATATATGGTGAGGATGTCCTTGTCCTTGTGTGAACGGTGACTTTCACCTGTGAAGGATTACCATTTATTGTGTGAGACTATAAAAGACACTAAGATTTTCAAAATTACCAAGGTGATTTCAAGTTTGAGTCCTATTTTCATGTAACCCCATAAAGGATTTTAATTTAATCAGGTTTCCAAAATGCCTAAGACTCTCCTGAAAACGTAGACTTCAGCTTTTAAATCACACAGGCACTTTTAATAACTTTACTTGCTCTAATTAACTTTTTATTTTGAGGTTAGTACTATTAGGCAAGACCAGGACCAAAACTGTCTCTGCATACTAATCAGTCATGGACTCCTGCTGCTGAGATGTGATATGCGAGATGTCCTAAAAATTCAAGAAAGAATCAGAGCAATGGAAACTGACAAATCGGTTCTTGGAAAAAAACAAATGGGCAATACCTATTTCAACTTACTGCTTTCTTAGAAATACATATATAACTAGGCAAGCTCTATCTGATTAGAATTTAAGAAAATACATAATAAATTAGGTTTTAAAAGAATTTTTATTCAGATAAATAAATGAGGCATTAACTACCGTCTCCATTCTATATAAACACTGCCAGTTCAAGAAGTTTCAAAGGCACAAAGAAAACTCAAGATGCCCCTGGAAGCTGCTCTGATGCCCCTTCTGCCTTTCCTCTGGGAGTGATGCAATCCAGTTTTGAGGGATCCCCTGCTTTGGCAGAAGAAGGGAGAGAAGGAGCGAGGCCACGGTTAACTAGTTCTGCACCTTCAAAATCTGCCTGACCTTTGGGCCCAGGGCTGCTTAGGGGGATGCTTCTGTACAGGCACCTTGTTACCTGTTCTAAACCAGCACCAGCCAGGTCTGCTTACAGTCACAGCTTTGCAGCTCAGTTTGCTACACAAACCCAACGATAGCTGAGACTTTAGTTTAAAACTACCTCTTTGAACTGGAGTTATACACATCAGAAATTAAAACCTAGCTTGCCAAAAGTGAAGTAATAACCTTTCATTAGAAGGTTAACTTTTCTTGTTATAGTTAAGACCAGAATACACAAACCATAAAAATAACAATATTTTCCAAAAGACTGAATTACCTTTGCTAATAAGATGTCACTTTAGCCATCCATTTAAAATCAGGTTATCTGTAAAAATAGTCTGCTAGCTGAGATTATCAAAAGATGCTAAAGATTTTAGCTGCCCAACTACAAGGGCCTGTTTGTGAGTCTTTGTCAAACTGCACCTGTTGTAGTGTTCTATTTANCACCCACATAAAATCAGTGTGCCTAAAATTACTAGCCAATTTTGGAAATCTTGATCTGTTAGGTCTGTCTTGTTCTTTCTCCCTGACAGTTGTTTACCTCTGCCAAATTTTCTTTCCAGAACATCAGAGCACTGAGAAAAGAAGAAAGCAATTCAGCTTCAGCCTTCAGTCCTGCAGCTTTGAGTCAGGAGGTAAAGAGTTACGGCTCGAAGACATGAGATAAAAGCAGAGCAATATACTCACAGCCACAATTAAACTACGAAACTATGAAAAAAACCCCTATAGGTCAGGCAGAGATCATGCAGAGTAAGCACAGCAAGAGATGAGGAAATGGGAGGCATAAATATAATGTTATTTTTTCCATGTCATTTCATCTCTCGACATCGGTTTTGCTCCCCATTAAAAAAGGCCCTTCTGAAAGATTTTTCAGAGCTTGCTGTAAAAATCACTACCTCCAGGGCAAAATGTTATTATCAGTGCTGCTGCAGAGGTGCAGAGTAGTCACTGAGACCTGGCCAGTTTTAAAGAGGGTGAAGGTCTAAGACAAAAAACCCCAAAAAACAACGGGGCAGATGATTGACTAACATTTGTTAAGCAAGCACTGTGCAAAAAGAAAATGAGAAAAGCTCAGTAAAAGGCAATTTGTTTCACATGCTTAAAGAGGTTGTGTTTTTCATTTACACTGTTAGGTGTTTCGCCCTAAAAGTCAAATTTCCTTGGAATAGATTCCTCATTTGCCAGTTCCAAGAACTGATGCTGACTGGAGAGTGTATGCACAATACGTATGTAAAAAGTGGTTTAAGAAAAAAATTCTCACCTTATTAAAAATAGTCCCAGTGTATGCAGTATGAAGAATGGTCAACCACAAATACTCAGTGAGGACAGCCCTTAAAATGACACCTTAAGTTAGCATTTTACCTGATCTGTTACCACACAGTCAATAAAATACATGAATGCCTCTCACAGCTGAACACTTGGGGAGGTTTCGTGACTGTTTTAGCAAGTTAGACTTGCTCTTGATTTTTACTGTGATAAGGGAATGACTCATCAACACCAAGATGTCAAAAGACAGACTCAACTGCCTGAAAAGTTGGGTTTTACTTTACTTACTCTCAAGAGCAATTTAATGACAAGTCTTGAAGAGGCCTGGGATGTGCAAACATTATAGCTGAGTATTTATCTGATAGTATTTATCAGATAAATACTGATCACCAGACTCACCAATACCTGTTAGCTTTTACTGCCATCTGTTCAGCTGTCTCAATTGTTTACCAATTGCTGAATATCTAAATACTCCTCCCACCATTTTTCCTAAAAAAAACATTTCCACCATCCCCTATAACAAGATAAGAAGCTTACATTTCTGGAGAATGCTGCTAACCTTAGAATTGATTTCCTTCTGGGTCAACAAGGGATAACATTCTGAACGGTCAAAATTTTAGTTATCAACATAATTGCTCAGCACTAGATTTACTTTTCAGACATTTCAATTTTTATACTGTAACCACATTATTACATGTTTTATTCCATTCTATGTGGTAGCAAAATTAAACTACCAAATACTTTTTAAATTGAAATTCACTGCTGTGTATTTTAATAATTGTAATTTCTGGGTTAGAGTTTGACACTGCATTTTGTCCAATGTTCTTTTTTCTCATAAATGGTATCCACAATTGTACACAGCACAGCATCAGACTCTCAGGGGGCTGCTTCATGAGGAAAGTCAAATGCAAATGACAGAGAACCAGGAACACAACATGTAGTTTTTCATTATCCTGGAGAAGACTTTTGAGAGTTGGAATAACCTCAGTGTCTATTTCATGAGTTATTAACTGATCCTGGAAGAAGGAGCCGAGTTTGGTAGAAGTGCCATAGGGTAAAAAAAGAGGTAACGCTCCCCCAGGTAATGGGTAATTGAAGTAATCAAGCCATTTTTTATCTTTTATTTGCAGTTCTCTTAAGTAATTGTTAAGAACACAGTTATTAGCACATTAAACCTTATATGTCTTTCCAAGACTGTTTTTGGTGGATTGTAAAACTCATGAGCCAAATGTTCCTCTGACTTCAGGAGTTTATGGATGTACTGCAGACCTACCTTCTTCATTCATTACTTCTACACATTTCAGAGTAAGGATTTTTAAGGAAAAACTGCTCCAAAAGGCCTGTTGTGAGGTGAAAGTATGAGTCCTGCACATTTAAAACATACCCACTGCCTGTTTTCTGGTAGGCAGCCAAATGCCCATGATCTCCAGGTACAACTGCACTAATTGACTGGTGGTTTCCTACACATTAAAGTGTTAAATCAAAGAACTGTATCACAGTTACTGTGATGAACCAGCATAATGAAGACAGTCCAAAGCCCCATTTGAACTGACAAAAAGGCAATATTCAGACAAATTACCCTCCATGACTATCTCATGCCATGTGAACCCCAGAGAAGAGGAGCACTCATGCTTATATTAAGTTCCTTAACATTCCTTTGGAAGGAAAAGTGCATCTGTCCACCTGGATTGCAACTGGATTGGGGTGTTCCGCCTTTAGACACGCAATGAGTGATGAAACTGCTGAAATGACCAGAGCTGTTTCAGCAAATCCCATCTTGTAGAGATAACAGCTCATGAATTTTTAAAAAGCAAGGAAATTTCTCCTAAAAAAACCACAAAAGGCATGGCACCCATCACTATGCAACATCAACACTGCAGAATGTCACCTATCTCCCTCATTCCAAAACCTTCAGAGGTTTTCCGAACTCACGTAAAAATCTTTAGGCATTTTTAATGTTTCTAATGAAATGAAGTAGTTAAAAATCCATGAGAATTCAAAGACTTCCTAGAGTTGTAAGTAGTCTAGAGAGTAGAGGTGGAGTACTAAGCAATAATTATCAATATTTTCATGTGATCCATTTTGAATCACGCTGCATAAGGATGTTCTAAGGCTCATCACTGCTGAAATTCAGATTGGGCCTCAGGAGTAAGACCATTCACCCAGAAATCGGCAGTGATGCAGCTTAAACAAACTAATGGTTCTCTGTGAGATTCATCTGTAGTGTTGGAAACTAAGGAACAATCTAAGGACAGACAAAACTAAATAATGACCAGCTTTTTGTAAAGGCTTGGTTTAAGGTATACTAAGAGTAAGCTGGCCTTTAAGCATCTCTTGATATCCCAATTTCCATTTTAAAGTTTGGCAGAGACGTGGTAAGCAGACAAAAAAACCCCCTCAGCTATTTGCCCTTCCCCAAAAGAAAACAAAACCCTTATATAACTATCTACTCTAAGAATGATGTCCTGCCACCGACAGACAAAAGGACATCGAAAAAATAACAATACGTTTTTGTGGAGCAGGGAGTTACCAGATATTAACTCAGTAAGATCTAGTGAGAGAAGCAGTAATTATCTGTGAAACACTGCAGTCCCGGGACAGCTTTCTGAACCACACAGGCAGAGGATGCCAAAGCTGTACCAGCAGCTCTTAAGATACAAGAAAGTAGTGCCATAAAACACCCTCAAGGAGCACTGAAATGTGCAGTCAGCCTTGAAAAGGTGTGCTGCACAGAGGTTTTTTCAGTTAACCTCTAGGATTTCTGCATTTCCCTATGACCTTCTATACTAGCTTTTAGTCTTTAAACAGAATATTCATTTTCCATATATAAGATCTGCTACTATTTCAGCAAAGGATATGAAAGTATTATGGATGAGTTTTCTTCTCCTTTAAATAGTGATTGATCTCATACAGGTGCAGACAACCTTACAAGTTACAGACACTTTTTTCTTTCTAAAATTTTTCCATACACTTTGAAACCAACGATAAATAGTGTTGAATTTTGTGGAAATATCAGTACACTAGAGGATATTGAGGTCCAACTGTCTAGTCAGACACAGAATTAGGGGAAAAATACAGCATCACCAACTTTACCATCAATTAGCTTTAATGTACACTGGAGGTTAAGCAAAAGAAATACAAAACCAAAAAATGTCTTTATGCACCCTTCAACCGGATCATGAAGATCTAAAGTTTTCCCAGAATATATTTAACATGTTTTCCTATTTTATACAAAAAAAGGTAAATAAACTTATTTAGCTTATCTATGACACTCATGTTCATATACTTCACATATTTTTAAGCTATTTCAAGCTATTTATAAGAGAATTCACTGAAATGGATGAAAAACTAGCAGTTAATACAACAGTCTTTACATTTTTTTTTAAACTGTTGTGTTAGAAAATATCTTTGCAGTAGGAAAGAAGTCAAACTGATACAACTATTGCACAGAAGAGCATATGAAGTGTTCATACAAAGGATTCTAACATGGGCTGTTGACACTCGGGAACAAGTGAGCTGTGTCCTCCTTCACAAAACAAGTGAGCTGAAGACAGCCAATTTTTGGAAGGACACCACAGCTTTGCATTTGCTATATTTATTAGGGAGTATTCAGAATTTGGAATTATAACTGCCTGCTGCCTGTTACTGATACAGCATGTGCTTACAGGAGTTTATATCCAATTAACATCTCTATATCCAACCTTTTCTTTCAGACTGTGTATGTACATTGCTGTGACCATGAATTCAAATCTCGTCTAAGAAACTTGCACAGGGAGGTTTTTAGTTCTTTAGTCTTTCTTAGCCCTGTCTATATATGAAGCAAAAATGCAAACATTTGCAGTTCTTGGTAATAAAATGATGACTTTTTTTTGTAATATATGATAATAAAATGATAATTGGTAATAAAATAATGATTCATGGCAAGTCTGCCCACAAAACTTTTGTTTTCCTTCCCACTGTAATAGAAAGAACATACAAAATTGATACAATTAGTATTTTAGTTCTTCAGGAAAAAAAAAGCCTTTAAGGTTTTCAAAAACATTATCGTTAAGTATAGTACAGAATATATCAACATGTTTCTATTTCAATCTGTGAGACACAGATAGCATCAGTAAGTCACAGTATGGCAACCACTGAACTTGGTAGATTTTAAGCTTCTGACAGGTTACCAGGTTTTTTCTTCAGTTCAATTGTTTGGCCATACAACTCTGACCACCCAGTGCCACAGAAAATTTGGGATTAGCTTATTACATTACAGTGAAACTCACAGTGGGGTATCTGCTGGCATTCTGGCTTAATTGGGAGACAGGGGTGTTTTAAGTGCCAGAATGACTCAACTCTGAGCACATGCCATTCGTGCACAGTGACATTCTGTCAGCAAACTGCACCACTGAGCAACCCCAACTTTATTAGATTCTAATTTGTTTCAGGCTGACATGACATAGTATGTTTCACCTCCCGCTGTTAGTGATATTGTTGCAATGAAGAAAAAACCCCAACTCATCTGTATCTTCCCACACAGTCAATGACTGTGAGAAACTGTGCTAATGGATTTTTTTTCTGCTTTGGAGTGTGAAAACACTAAAATTATCTCTACCACAAACAGTATGAATGAATATTTAGATTTTCTAGTAGATTTGTTGGGGTTTGGGTTTTTTGGGCGGGAGGGGGATGTGTGTGATGTTTTCATTGTACAAATGTACATTTTATCTTCAGTCTTCTACAGTTGTAGTTTTCAAACACTGTTTTGGATCATGTAGCCGTGTCATAGGTTTTAAACTAGACTGGCACTGTTGGGACAGTATGGAAAATGGCAGTTGGTCATGGAGTACCACAGATATGACCTGAAAGGCTATTTGGGATACACTAGTTACCATCATTTACGACTCACAAAGCAGAAGATGACAGATATAAGGGCTAACACTTCCACAGAAGAAAGAACAGCATGTGGTAAATCTGGATAATTAAGTTCAATAAAAAAGTCTAACTTTATGAGTTGGAAGAAATATCTTCTAATAAGAAAATGTGTCTCACTGGTGGGGTAGACTTTAGGAAGACTGGAGTATTGCATATGGACTAAATCCTTTTACTCAACCAGAAACTAAGGCTCTTAGTAGTTTTGACAACTGTAGCAAAACGAGCACTCTCTGATTCTCTTCATGCATGACATAAAAACCACCCCTTTTCTTTTGTATCTAAAAAGTAGTATAGCATACATAAATTAATTCACTGCTTATGCTACTCGCAAATGTTAATATCAATCTATGTTATGTTTTGAAAGATTAAATGATTTTCACCAAGGTTTTTGGCCTGAAGAACTGTTATTTCCTCAATATCAAGGTCTCTGACTGATTATTCTTCGGCAATTCTCAGTAGGAAGGTCTGATGAAGAGAAATAGATCTGAAACAGGCAGATGTTACTGGAAAATGTGGGAAGTAACTCATAGGGAACTTACTAAGCTCAATCAAAACTGTCAAAAATGCCACTCTGATTTGTATGTTAGAAAGTAGGAAAAGCCATTGTGGGTTGGGCTACCAGGTCATCTCAGGCACTCCTTCCCAGCTGACCACTAAATAACCATTTAATGGAATGATCCTGTCATCAACACAAGACCCTTTTTCATGCCTGGTATTGGCATTAAATGCATTGTTGTATATGTGAAGTCATGTTTTTCTCTATATACACCACTTCATATTTACCCTAAATCAATTTTATCTGATTTTGGTGTGGCATTGCAATTTCTTTCTTAAAAAAACCCCCATATTTATTCTCTCACACCATGTTGTAATAATATGATAGCTAATCAGTTCTGTTCTTGATTGCCATTAGTCTAATACAAATGCAAGACAGATCTGAGCTGCCTAGACCTACTCTGAAGCCCATTTTGAAAACAGGCATCCTATGAGACATTTCATGGGGGCAAAAAGAGGAACATTATGACCTTCAGTTTGGCAACTCTGTTTTTGAGGGCTCTTGATACTCTTGAATGAATATTATCTGTCTAGTCCTGGCAATTTGTTATTCTGAACTCTGTATTTGCTCCCGAGCTTTTGCCACTGATACAACATTCTGAGATAATTCCCATGATAAGGTAATTTCCCCTTCCCTCAGAAAGGCTTCTCAGACAAAGGAAAGCGAAAGCTTTTTACTTGCTCTTCAGTGAGCAAGTGCTGGCAAGGAAATTCAGGAAGAAACAAATGTTCCTGTAGTGTAACAAACACTGTGATTCACAGGCTGAACTGACTATTGGCAAAGTCTGTACAATCTGATACCAACAGCATTTTCACTGAACTGCTTTATTATATTCTTCTTGATCCCGTGTAAGCTCTTGTCATGTCTAAGCTTTGCCTACCTTGACTTCAGAATGTCCCAGAAACTTGTATCATTTTAAATGATGGTGAGTGGCATTTTTCCAGTTTAAGAGCTGGAAATGGATTGAGAATGGGCATATATGCCATTAAGATTTGTGGAAATTGAATCCAAGCCAGTGCAGGCTAAGGGAGCAACTAGGTCAACAGGTAGCACCTAGAGATGTCTCAAAGTTACATGACAAAATGTCTGATCATCTCCTAAGCAGCAAAGGCCATCCAGAAATTTCCTTTGTAAATCACAGCACATGAGATAACGGGAGACCTGGCAGTCTTACAGACCAAGATTACCCCATCACTGTTTGTCATGATGAAAGAAGTAAAACAAGAGATTGAGACAGATGTTGTTGGTAGGCTTGGAAACCTTCCCACTGCATTAGGGATGGTATGATGTAAACCCCCAGACCATTTTCACTGAATCTAGTGTCTTTAGCTACTGTTGTGGACAATCCCTGGTTTCAGAACACCTTCAAGGGAAAAAAGAGCTAATTTAATGCACTGTCTCAAAAATAAAATGTATCAATTTATCAAAATGAAACAAAATTCAAGGTTAATGGTTAGACAGTGAAACTTACAAAATTCTAAATTCTGTGAATCAGAACTTCTTACTAAGTCTATCTTGTGCTTCTTCACATAAAACTTGGAATAATTGCACGGGAGAGTAAAAAATATGGAAGTTGGATTGAAGCACTCACAGCTTTTCAAGGTCTTGTTTCCTCAACGAATTGTGTAGACACACACAAAATTCAGCATGTAAGTCTCAGCAAACCTTGCCATCTTAATAAGAAGCAGATTCTTTCCTGACAGCCAGTATAATTTGGATTAACCATGAGATGAAAAATGAAATAGCTAAAAGAACACAAGCACAAGACTAAATAATATGGTAGTTTCTGGAACAAGGTATTAAAAGGAAAATAAAAAGTATCTGATTTTTAGAGGAGCTACACTCCCAGTATTGAGCTGTGCAAGCATGTGGCACTTCTGAAATGCATCTCCCTTCAAATGTACTGGTCACCTCTGTTCAGTAGTAGCTGACTTCTAATATACTGAACTTTACCTTTGTTATTCCTGCTTTGGTCTTTTCATTGAAAAGAGGTCATAAAATGGATTGTAACAATACAAATTATAAAAATAATTCCAATTACATATTTTAACAGTAATTGTTGTAAGTTAATAGGAAACTTCATAAATTTCTTTTTAACAGAAACGAATGTTATGTGATCTGTTCCTTGTTATTTTCAGATTTTGCAATTTACTTCTTCAATGAAGAGTAAAAATGTGATTAAGATAAAGACAATTATTTACATTCTTTCAGCAAATGTTTCTCAGATGAACCAGAGAACAATTACACTCTGGATACCCAAAGGAATAACAAAATTTTTGAAAACACCATACAGAAAATCTTAATCAGCTTTTGCTTTCCTGTGTTAAATTTAATGCACAGAGGGTGCCTGTCCATCTTCTGACTAATTCTGAAGAATATTTTCTTCCATGTTATGCTGTTTAGCTTTCAAGCAATGCTTTTTTGCACTTGACAAAGAAGAGTCTTGCAAACTACTGTATCTCAAATATCACACCTCTAAAATAACTGATTTGCCGTCCCTTATCTTTCTTCATCATTATTTCTTCACATCCTTTTTCAAACACATTATCAATTTGTATGTAAATACAAGTATTTTACTTATTGACTCTTTTATATTTCTCTTTTCCTCTAAGGTGATGCAAAGTAAGGCCTCCAGAAAAGAACTGTGTATGGTTTTCATTGCTATGCTCCCTCTCCCTCTTTCGTTTTTTTACTATGAACATCTCATTTAGAATGATCAGATAGAGATATTATTTAAAAAAATGTGGTTTTCCACATCTTAAACCACAAGCTTTCATAATTATAACTAATCTAAAGCTTTTCAACTAGCTCTCAGAATAGATGACAACATTCATACTGGAAATATGTGAATTATTTTGAGACACATTTCACGTGACATAGTATAAAATGCAAACCTAAATCCTAATAGATTTCACATAAATATATAAACTCCCTAACATAATACTAAAATATTAGAATTGCAACAAGAGACACCAAAATTACAGATTTGTATTCAGTTTTCTGTAGTGTAAACAAACATCAAGACAATCATAATGAAACAATGGTCATAAAAGATTTATGACTGCTGGAAATTTATAACTGAAGTCTGAAGCAGTCCTTCAGGAAAACATTCAGGCTATGAAAGAATAAATATAGCAAGAGTAAATAGGGATAAGTAAATTAATCAATGCTTGCAATCTAAGTCTTGTGTACTTTTTATGGTTTGTTTTGAGGAAAACTTTTTCTGTTTTTGTTTACAGGCGGGAGGTGTGCCTGCCCAGGCGGGGCTGAGACCCCTGTCCCATAGCGGGGTGTTGCGGGGCCGGCCCCTCTTCCCCTCCCCCCGCCGCGGTCCCGGGGTGTCCCGGTTGTGGAGGGCTCCCGGCACGGGGGGCGCGGCTCTGGGCCCAGTACCTGTCCCGGGCAGCGTGGGCCTGTGAGGTTCCTGTGCCCAGTGCCCCCTGTGGCCGGGGCGGTCGGGGGGTCCCAGTGGGGGGGCTGGGGGGAGATGGGCACCATGTTTGGCTGAGCCGCGTGGTGGAGNCTCTGTTTTCTCTATCTTTATACTTAAACGAGTCTCAAAAATTTGATATTGAATTCATTTGAATTCACTTCAACTGTCCCCTTTTAAATGAGGACAGTACTGGAAAAACTTGTGCCATATACACATCTATATGTCAAAGTCTGCTCTGTTAGAACACTGCTGAAATCATTCAGTGTTTAGCAGCTCTGTATCCACCCTTACACAAACTCATTTCAACACAAAATATCTCTGAGAACACAAATCTATTTTGTGCAGAAGAAAATAATGTGTTGTTATACTGCAACCAAACACAGATATGTAGCCACAGTAATGGAAAGCAAAATATGGTAGTGGAAGATCAGGAACAGTTTCTGTGAAATACCTGAAGGATCACAATATCTACTCACAGCTTAGGATCCTTCAAGTCAACTGGAGAATGAACTCACAGAACTGTCTTCAGTTAAACTGGGAAATTCTTGGAATAATGGAGTTAGAGTGCACATTCGATTTGTTCATTTGAGTTGAGGATGATGAACCTCTGCTCCAGTGGTCCTAAGCAGTTAAAGCTATTCAGTCCAGTGAGGCTGGGCTCCCCATTTCTAGGATCAATACACTGTCCACACACAGAGAGATGGATGCACGTCAGCATCAGTCGAGTCATCAACACGATGGTCTTGCTAACAAGTTATTTAAGAATCCTGGTCTCACAGTTCAGGGAAAATCATGGAAAACGGCTAGGGAGAAAACTTGAAGACTAATGTCTATCCCATCATCTGTCAGGAGAATAAGACATCAGACAACTGGGAAAATGGGAAGTGACTGCAGTGCTGAGAGTTTTCTATCCAAAGATGGCCATGCATCCTTCTTTCCTGGAACCAGGGAGCTATGATGAAGGGAAGAGGTAGGTTTTTACAGTGGGATTGGCGCCAAGGAACTAGGGATTTTCAAGAGCACGCAGTCACTTACTTGCTGGATGCAAAGGTCATATGAAGAGCACAAAGGTTTTGGAACAGTAGATAAGAAGCACTAGGTCTGAGAAGCCTGCAAGTCTGCTTTCCATGGCTGCCAGTGCACAGGAAAAAGGCAAGAGAATGGTTTTAGGGAAAAACTCTGGGATTTTTCAAGGGAAACTGAAGTCAAAGTCTTCTCATAAGACACAGGACTGTAAACGGACAGAAATCCAAGGACGCTTGCCTAAAAACTGAGGTTTCATATTCATTATGGAGGGGAAACTCTTCTGTATGAGACATTCGATGGTGGAAACAAGAAGTCTATACTGGAGGGATTGAGCTCATTTGAATCTTCAGGGAATCAACCTGTTAGCGCTTCAAATCCAGAAGGTCATGAGTGATCTTCTTACTGGTTAGTGGGGACTGGGGAGAGGCAGGGTAGAAGATGGTGGCTACAGAGTAGCACATGGGGTAGGGTGAGTGTTCCACTTACGAAGACGAACAGCAAAACTCCTGCTTAAGGAGTCCATAACAGAAAGTGCAATTGTTAGTTCCGGTGCCAGTCAAGGTCTTGTTTGAACTCTTGCAACTGAAGACTGGTTCTGTCTTTGGTTCAATATCCCTGTGAAAACATGAAGGCCACAATATTCTCCACAGTTTCACTCAACCTCAGAGAAAGAAAAGACCTGTCTCAATAAAAAGGGGGGCAAAAATACTTAATGCTCCTTTACACTATGCACTATGGCAGCCTAAATCACCTATCAAAAGAAGCCTGAGGAAAGACAAAAATTAGTTAAAAGGTGAGAAAATTTAACTTTCAGGAAGTACTTCTGAGGTCTTCGGAATCTGTTAATCTAAAAAGCACACAAGCTAGTGAAGCTGGACAAGGAACATGAACTCAAGAGCAGGGTTAGATCTTCAGCTCAAGATAGGCATTGTGAAATGATGTGGTAGTTCTACCACAAGGTAGGCTCTACCTACAAGCAGATAAAATAGTAAAATTTGTCCCAAGTGGTGTAGTGAAGGGCCAGTCAGAAGGCATTTAAAGCACTGATTGCATCACACCCATGAGATGACCCAGTAATGGAAGAATCATTTGCAAAAAGGTGAAGGATAACAGCAATGTACCATTTAAGCTCTTTTGCAATATGCAAAGTCAAAAAGAATTTACGAATGGAGAACTTGAAGAATTATTGTGCCATTCTCATTTCACTGCAAGAGCTGAAAACAAAAATCAATTTACTGAGATAGATAAAACATCTGGTTTAAGGCTGAAGTCGCATCTAAACTGGGACTCAACAGTTACCCAACCAAGTTTCCAAATGCTCAGAAAGGGCACATTATTATTTCAGTGTAAGGCTAACAGAAGCTAGCTAATCATCTCACAGAAGGAACAAATAAAACTAGACAGGAAATGAGGAAAGAGTCAGGGCTTTGGACATTCTCTCTCTTTGCTATCACTCCCTTATCATCACTCTGGGCTCAGAAGCTGACTCAAAAGGCAAAGCTACCCTCATCTGTTGCATTCCCAGCACCCTGCTTACAAAGTCTGTATCTGAACATGCATCTGGCATATGCCTGCAAAAGTGATAAATCTGAAGGGATGGAAGCAAAGCTGGGAGGAGAAGAAAGCAATACCACAAGTTAAAGTGAGAAACACATCAAGAACTCTTTGCTGAACTAACCACCATTTTCTATTTTTTGTTTCCTAAGGATATATAGAGAACAATACTCCAGAGAGTGACTAATAAATACTTGCTATTTACTACCAAAACAATTGTCAAATCTTTACAAGCAAATTATTTACAAAAGATAGATTATGAAACCTTCAGAAAGTACTGCTGTGAAAAAACTAGGGGAAAGGGACAAATATAGGAAAATAAAAGACTAGGAAGAAACTCTAAAGTAATAAGCCAGCTAGGGAATTTAGCCCCTAGGTGCGTTCCCTTTACAGATTTTGTATGACTTGGATCAAGTCTTTAGGCCAAGAACCAGTATCTAAATCCTTCTGAATCTATTAAAAAATAGCTTGAGACATTTAAAAACTTTAATTAAGTTTATTATAACTAGTGACTTCATGTGGTAAAATGACATCACTTGCAAACACGATTTAGTGAATATAATTTAGAAAAAGACAGGCTGAAATAAAAGTCTACCGATCACCATCAATGACTACTAACAATCACGGTACTTTAGTTACTTTTTCAAGCCTCTAGTAACTACTTTTTATTGAAATCATAACCATGTACTTTGTGAAACTCAAACACATACTTCCAGAAAAATTACTGAGCTGCTTTTGTTGATTTCTGGTACTGATGACACCTCTATCAAGTTGATGTATACCAACATCAATTTACAGTGGGAGAAAAGAGATCAAGCTTATTACATGCCATCTCTTTCAGTACAGCTGAACTAACTTAGATAATACCTGGACCCTCAATACAGAGCTGGCACACATTTCTGAGTACATAAGCCTCACTGATTTAAAAGATTTTTACCTTTTGGATATGGTCACACCTGATGTTCTGTTTTAGTCTACTCTAGTAACACATGTGGAAAATAACTACACATATGTAAACAACTAAATCCAAGCTCTATTTTCAAGACTTTCTATTGTATAATTAGTACATTTCTATTATTACCGCAAATAAATCCCAATACATAGAAAGATTTTTGAGAAAAAATTCTAACTCGGATCATTGCTTGAACTCTCATTATTCCTTTCCTGTTATATCAAGCTGGTGAGATCTTAAATCCAACCACAGAATATGTGCAGAGGAGATTCTTAGTAACTCCAGCGAAAATACTGAGATACAAAAATCCACCCATAAAAATACTAGAGAGAACACTGGGTCCCTGATACTCTTTGATCTGTCTGTAATTTTTCCTCTTAAAAGGTAAAATCTTATTGATACTTTAACATTTTCACAGTGACTGAGCAGTATTGGCTTGAGGTACTTTGAAAGGCAACTAAAGAGATTATAGAAAAAGTCAAAATAAGAAACTGAAAACTAGCACGTATCAGGTAAATTTCTTAATGTGACTGGAGAAAAGAACTTTTTAAAGATAACCTCAAAAGCCATAAAACCAAGTAAGAGAAATCTCAAGATTATCTGGATTATATTTTTAAATAAAGAGGATTATCTTCATTAATGAATGAACATGAAGCTTGTCTTTTCAACAATTATTTCCCTATTGTTATTCCAGCTGATCAACTCCTTTCACTTAGTTACTATGGTGCTAATTTTTTTAAGTAAATTTTCCAACTTGTTCAAGTATTACCCCCACAAGTTGTTTTAAGATGCTAAGCAACACTTCCTCAAACAGCAGCTACATGATTTCAAGCAATGCAAAGGTTATGTGCAGTAGAAATGAAATCACATCAGAAATTTAGTATTAAATCTGTAACCTGAACATGTTTTCCTAGACATACACTCCTGAATCTGTATATGTTGTGAATTAAAGTAATTTCTTAAGTGCATGGCTATTTTTCTAGAGCAATACCTACAGGAAGTAACTCATATAAATGCTATGTTACATATACTATGTAAAAAGCTGTGCAGTTTACTGTGTAATCACTGTTATTTAAAAAAAAAATCATCTTCAAAAGAAACTGTAACAAGAACACAGCATTTCATGGCTGGGGAACTTTCCTGTAGATTCATTAAAAACAATAAAACCAATTTGGTATCAACAGTGGCATTAGATCTCCATTTTTCTGAATTTGTATTTATAATCATTAATTTAACATTTAGTGAATTTGTATTCATAAAATTTTAAGCTAACATTAGTTGCTAAATGCTAAGAAACACGTTTTTAATATATATTATAGAAGCAAAGTTTAAGATGCTGCAGGGAGTAAAACCAGCAAGATATACCAGCAAATATCAAGCAAATGTCAAGCATAATCCCAAATGCAGCAGAGGTCATTATTTAATTATTCTAGATTTTTTGAGACTGTTTGAACAGAAATTTGAAAATACATAGATGAAAACACAGGTGAGGAAAGTAAATCACAGCATTTAAGCTCTGAAATTATCCTGTTGGGTTTGGGTTTTTTTTGTTTGTTTGGGTGTTTTGGGTTTTTTTGGGGGGGAGGGGTTCTGTGTGGTTTGTTTGGTTGTTTTGGTTTCTTTGATGTTTCTGGTTGGTTGGTTGGTTTTTGGTGGGGTTTTGTTTTTAGTTATATTTTTGTTTAATATTTTTAAGGATAAACCCCAAACCACTGTTCCACACAGACTGAAAGTCATACTATTAAGCACTAAGACACCGTTACTGAAATACAGCCCTTCCCAGACAGCAGACATAAGACAAATGCTGGTTTCTTGTCTATCCCCCAGATTGCTGGCAGGCAAGTACTTGATGCCTGAAAGAATATCAGTGCCAGGACCACAACTGGCACTCTGAGCTGCTGTAGAACAGCTCCAGTGATGCTGCTGCTGTGCCTCGTGCTGACAAACTGCTGCGTGACTGATCTGCTCTCTTTGCCTGATTACTGTGCATGTTTTTAAATGTGTTCACATGCATTTTCACATCACAAACCAGCCAAATTCAATGGCTGCCTTTAGTCTCTGTTCTGCCTAAGACTCTGTAATACTTCAACCATACACCTGACTTGCCAGAACATCCTATATTGGTGCGAGATTAAGCCATATGTCAGTTTTCTTTTTTTCCTGGTGAAGTTTTAACACAGCCCGCAAACTGTGATTTGTTTAAGTGCAGTGGAACTGGTTACTGACATTACAAGTCACTCAAGGCAGAAAGTCTAGGTTTGCTCAATACTACAGATTCTAGTAGTCTTCATTAAATGCCAATTTAACCTGCTTCTCCCCGTCTGCCAAACAGCAACACATCTTTGCAGGAAAGGGCAGTTCCTTTTCCCCTCATCCATGAGTGGATGCCTCTGGAATGCAGCTCTCTGCATTCCCATCCTGCCACCAGAGAGAAGGAATCCCAAGGGTCTCTTCTAATACCACTATTTCCTACGTGAGTGTCTCTGTCTTTAAATAATAAATTTGACTCATTTCCCCTTAATTACATTAGTTTGTAATTTCCAAGTCAAAACACTATGTTGCCTTTTTTGTTTTTTTGTGGGTTTTTTTATGGTTTCGTTTTGGTTTTTTGCCAAGAAAAAAATAATTGTGCCAAACCACGTTGTCCTCTGTCCTGACTGGTAAAGTACAAGATTCTTCAATTTATAAGGCTCTATTTATGCAAAACAAAATATAAAATTAAAGGTAACATATGTTTGCATTCTTTCCAAATTAATAATGAAGACAGAGAGTGGGATTATTCCTGTCATCAGGCTCCTGGCCCCATATGCTTTGCTGTCTATCCCTACATCACTGACTTATCTTCTGAACAGTGTTTAGCTTTTTTTTCCCTTATGAGATCCAGTTTTTATTTCAGCTGCTCTGAATTCATGACAGACAGTGTCAAACGCTACACAGACACACAAAGGCTACATCTCCTCTAATTTTTTCCAGACAGGCCATATTTTTCTCATTTTTCTCAGGTTTGAAGAATATCATTGAAAATCTTCAATTTTTCAGTACATGAGTGTTACTTGCATGAATTTTACACAAAGAAACAAAGCACGGATGTGTTTCAGTTATTACTGGAAACTTGGTTGAAGCTCCTCAAAAAATTCCAGACATATGTCCTTAATATTAATTTACTTGTAAAACTAATTTAAATGAAGAGAATTAAAGCTAATCAACTGATTTATTTTTAGCACTTTATCCTCAGCTTTTCTCAGAGGACAAAGGTTGCAACAATCAGAAAAAAACCCCTCAAGTTTAATACTGAACAGACCACGAGCCAAAAATATTTATGTTAGTGTACCAAGCAAAAAGTCTGAGGAACTCACCACTGGGCTCCAGTGTAGCAAGGATGGGTACATGGGATGGAACTGAGGACAGGCTGTGGAAGGATGAATGCAGAAATACTGCCTGGACATGCATGGGTGCTGTTAGGAAAGCTAAAAATGAGCTTGAGTTGAGATGTGCAAGAAATGTCAAAGGCAATGAGAACAGCTCCTATTGCTACATTAACAAAGGATGAAGAAGGAAAACACAAGTTCATTGCTAAATCGGTAATCACAGGCACAGACAAGATCAAGGTACCCGATGCCTGTTTTGTGTTAGTCTTCACCAAAAGATCTCCCAGGGTTTTATGTCTGGAGCAAGGCTTCAAGGAGAAGACAAACTAGCAGCAACACTTAGTAAATAGCAAAAAACTTGACAAATGTAAACCCTTAGGAGTCCATGGGACTACAGTGGATGGATGTGATGGTACTGAGAGAGCTTGCTGGTGACACTGAAATTCTGCTAATTGGCATGGCATGGAAATTGGGTAAGGTCCTCAATAACAAGAGAATAAAAAATACTACACTGGTATTTAAAAAATGGCAAGATGACAGATGGGAGCACTACAGGCCAGTAAGCCTTTCTCTGGCACCTAGAAACATCATGGAATAACTTGTCTTGAAAGCCACTTCTAGGCACGTGAATTAAAAATAGTTTATCAGGAAGAAAGAGCCAAGGATAATCATGTTTGACAACATTACCTTCTGTAGAGAAGTAACTAGGTCTGTGAATGAGGAGAGCCATGGATACCAGTCACTGTCATTTTAACAAGGCTTTGACATAGTGTCCTACAGCACCCTTGTATCCAAGCTGGGATGTTATCCAGCTAAGTGGATGTTGTGGTTTTTAGTAGCCAGAGTTTTTATTAGATGGAGGGGGCACCTGGCTAGGAGAGAGGCTTCTTGAAGAAGCTGCTGGAATTCTCTCTGGTCTAAGTTAGTCCAAGGTCAGCTGGTAATGCCTCTGTGATAACATATTTAAGAAGAAGAAGAGAAAAAAAAGGCCAGGCAGAACATCATGGCCACTTAAGAGAGAGGAGAGGGAGAAGTTTGATTAACACCAAGGTTGGAGGGAAGGAGAAAGAGAAGATGCCTTAAACACTGGAATAGGGCCCCAGCAACCTGTGGGGGATCATAGGAGCAAAGATTCGTATGCACACCCGTGGAAAGATTGGAAGATTTTCATGCTGGAGCAGAGAAGTGCTGGAGGAGAGAGGCTGTGATCCTGTGGGATGTTTGATGTCCCTGTCTGGAGCAGAGGGGCCTGATAGAGTCCTGTGGGCCATGGGAAGAAGAGACCCATGCTGGAGCAGCAGAGCAGCATTTCTTGGGACGACTGGTGGCCTGTAAGAACTCACGCTGAAGCAGCCAAGCAGCACGTGAATGACTGCACCTATGGGAAAGTGATTTATGTGACAAGAATACCAGAAAAAGCTGTTGTTAGTAACAAATCTGCTAAGAAGCAGTTTGCAACAGACTGTTTCTGTGGAGAAGACCCCACAAGGAAAGCTGGGGTGGGACTCTCTCTCTTCTGAACAGCAGCAAAGAAAACCTCTGACTGTTACCCCCCCACACACACCTGCCTTCCCATGCTGTTGGAGGAAGGTGAAGGATCTTAAAAGGGAGGCGTGGGGGGGAGAAAGGTGTCTGTAACCACTATCAAACTTCTCACTCTTAAACTCTTAAGCTCTGATTTTGGCAGTAGTAGTAGTAGTGAATACTTAATATTTAGTAGTAGTTAATACTTAATATTCTAAGTTAGAGCCTGTTTTGCTTGTGAAATAGTTAATAAACAGTTGCTTATAATCCTTATCACAAAAGTTGAAGGTTTTTTTTCCTTTCCTGAGAAATTCTAGTTCTGTGTGTGGGCTCTTGGCATTTAGCTGGAGATCAAACTGGAACAATTTGGTGGCCGGTATGGGGAAGAAGGGGGGTACACTGAGAATTTTGAGATAAGGATTATAATGATTATAATTGGAATAAGTTATAAGCAAAACAAGTACTAAATCATATTAAATTTTGTTGTAATTGTTGTAGAGAATCTAGGGGTGGATTTTGTATAACTGTGCACTCTTATTTAGTGATGTGATGATGCTTTCTTTTGTCTTGTTTCTGTATGGGAATTTAGGTTATGTTTTTAGTTAAGTGTTAATGTAAGTAATGATTTATAATGGCTGTAGGGTTTAGTGATAGTTCTTAAATATGTGATTCACAGAGGCGAGGGGTGGAAACTTAAAACTTACACTTAAACTTAAAACTCTGGCTACTTAAAACCACAACAGTGAACTAGCTTTGTACTTGACCTGAAAGCTCGTTACAAGTGGAGTTTCTCAGAAGTCTGTTCTGTGACCTATCCTCTTTTGTATCTTTATTAGATACATAGAGGAGACAAAAAAATCCTCATCAAGTTTGTGGAGAGCATCAAATTGGGAAAGAACACTCCTAGAAACACAGAAAACATAAAGTTGGAGGGAACCTGGTTACGTAATTTAGTCCTTTCCTCACTCAAAGCAAGTCTAATTAGACCAGGCTCCACAAGAGATTCAGGGCAACCAATGGATATGGAATCTATGGTTCAGGAGGCGGGAGAAGAGATGGAGTGACCCAATCATGCCGGGGCCCAGAACCATGGGATTGGGCCAAACGGTATAAAAGGTGTCAATCATTCCTCCCTCACCATCTCAGGACCATGTGGAGCTCTGGCTGGACCTTGTGCTGCTGTGCCCATCGTCACCGCCAGCCTTCTGCTGGGACCTCCAGCAGCCTTCGATAGCTGCCCACAGCCCCTGGCTGGTTCCAGCAGCCGCAGGGGCCACCCCCAGTGGTGGGCATTGCTGCCATGGCAACGACCTGACCACGCCTCCTCCATTTCCCTGGTTTGCCATACTCTCACCCCTCCATTCCATCCTCGGGGTACCTGTCCACACCTGGTACATCCTCCATGGCTGGTAACCTTCCCTGGGATCCTCCATCACTCCCCAGGAGACCCAGTATCCACTCCCCAGGACCCCCAAGCCCTGGGACCCCCAGACACCCCTTGTGCTGTTTGTCTAACCTCCCACCTACCATCACCCTCCCCAGGGATTCCACCACTCCTTGGGAGCCCAGTCCCCACCCCCCAGGGGCTCATCAATCCCTTGGGACCCCCTCACAAAACCCTTCCCCGGGCCCCCACTGCTGTTTGCTATCACAATGTATCAGTGCTCTGCTGCTGCCCAGTGCCCCTCACAGCAAAAAGAGCTGAAATCACTGCACTGATGAGAAGTTACTGCTTTTGGCTGCTCGGTTGTTTCTTGTGTGCTGTTTGTCTAATTAATTTCACTCATTCATAATTCATTGTTCATATAAAGATCAAAGTTTTGAATTAATATCAATTTATAATAAAACTTTCTATTTCTATATTTAGCCTCATAGCCTCATATTAAACCATATCCTATCCCCTAAACAAGGACAGGATATCTCTCACCAGGGATAGAGATTTCACAAGTTCCATGGATGTGTTCCAATATTTAAACTGCAAGAGAGAAACATAATCTTTGCACTTAATCCAAAATTCCTGTGTTCCAACTAGTGTCTGCTGCTTCTTATCCTATCTGGGGGCAACTTTGAGAAGCTCATGGACACGCTGGAGGGCAGGTGTGCCATCCAGAGGGACCTGGGCAGACTGGAAGAATGCACCAGCAGGCACGGCTTGCCATACAAAATGGACAAATGCAAAGTTATGTGTCTAGGAATAAACACCTGCAGTGGCACAGGGTGGGAAATAACTGGACCTGGACCTAAGAGCAACCTTCCTTTACCAAAGAGGAGGTTATAAAGGTTGACCTAAGCTCTTTACTGAGATCCACAGCTGAAGGATGAAAGATACTGGTCAAAAATTACAATGAGGGAGGCTCTGACTTGACTTAGAGAATGTACAAAATTAGGAGAATTAAGCACTGTAAAATGTTGCCTAAGGAGGCAGCAAAATCCAAGTTCTTGGAGGTAGATTCTGAAGGCACAACTAGACAAAGCCATAAGCAACCTGGTCCAAACTTGATGTTGACCTTGAACTGAAAAGACAGTTGGATTAGGACTCCCTAAGAGGTTCCAGGGTGAATATTTCTACAATTCCAACTATCTCTTTTCAAGAAAGCTCTAATCTGGTCATTATAAACAAAGAACAAAAACACCTCAACAAAGCAAACCACAATAAAACCAAAAAACCCATCACCAGTGGCACAGACATCTATCTCTTTGGCCTGTATAATGTTTTCCTAGTTAGATTTAACATTGGATTACAATCAATCTGAGTGCTCATACGTTGCAGATTTATTAAAAGAGCACTAAGTTGTTTTCACTTAATGGCTGAATTTAATGTTCATGAAATAGAAAACATTTATTTCTTTCTATGATGGTGCGTAATTTCTACAGCAACACGCTAATAACAAATTCAGTTCTTCATCCTTTAGAGGTAAACATGGTGGCAATAATGTCATTTTATCTGCTTAATAGGACAGATACCAAAGAACTCTTTTTTTCCTTTTTCTTCTTCTTTTTTTTTTTTTTTTATGTGTGTGAGAGAACAGAAGATTTTCTTACTCTAGATGGTATAACCATATCACATGTATGCTTCTAGTTTCTTGGCCAGCTCTGGTACAGAAATAAAACTCATTAAATGTGTTTCATTTAACCTTAATTTTCAGAGAAATATATGCACCAATTCCAAAATCATTATTAATGAGTCTTTGCATAAGCAAATCTCCTGAAATGATAATGAGCAGTTGTGGTAAGAAAGGACTATTCACATAAGAAAGGAACATCAAATACTTCCCACCTTAAATATTTTACCTTTAAAAGTATGTTTGTTGTGTTGTCATACGATGATTGAACAGACAAAGATTTAATTTTAATTTCTTTTTTTATAGTTAAGCTACAGACTAAGCAATAGAAACTGTTTCTTCATACTAAAAATTACTTTAACAATCCATCCAACTTAAACCATAAAGCTACTTAGAAATTCTGTGTACTTGCAACTACTCATACCACTGAAGTGACTTGCTTAATGGGATTAGAGGGGCAAATTAAAACACTAACTAGTTTAAGACATCTTTTTGCCATAACAGGCACTCCTTTCCTAAGGATTCTCTGACCTCTTACAAAAAATTTCATCAGGGATTAACATTTGACTATTCTCATACAAAGAGAAAGAAAAATCAAGACATCTAAGATGCTTATGTCCTTTATTAAGAATATTCATAAAATAACCTGTGTTTATGATGTTTGAGTGAAAATAAAATACTGATGTAAAAATTTTGTTCCAAATTATGACAAAATTTCTATTACACTTTCATTAGTGCCAGCATGAACATACAGGACACAATAAAATTATAAACCCAATTATTTTTCCATAATGAATTATTGCAAGCAGTTTATTTTAGAAATCCATAATGCACATTAAATATTAACTTGAATACAATGTAAACTGATTACTATTTATCTTTTTTGTTTTGTTTTCATGTAACCTGAAGGTTATTCAGAGGTTTCATATGTCAGAGCTACAAGTTTTCAGCCTCTAAGGCTAAAACATGGGTTGCAGAGACAGATAAGCACAATACTCCAATTTAAAATTTATATTTAGTAGTGTTCATCCTTAAATTTACTTTTAAAATGGGAAACAATTTTTTTTTATCATGTTTACCATTTAACTACTGATTCCCATATAAAATACTGAGAGGCTTTGTATGTTGGACATTTGTACAATAATAGAAGCTATCAAAATGCTTTAAACATGTAAACTGTGATGAAATATTATAACAGTATGCATCAACTTAATTTTGACCTTTTTTCTCTCTAGCCTCTCTCCCATGTCATTCCAACAAGAAAGAATCTAACATAGTTTTCTAAAAAATGGACAAATTTTTATGTCGGAACTGTGTGACCCACTTCATCCATAGATGAAGGAATAGGACGTGAATTATGAAATGTCACAATCTGACAAACATGTCTGGAGCTATCAGCTAGTTACAATAACAAGTACTTCTTAATATCTGCCTTATATGTTTTCCCCGATTTGCTTCTTAGAGATAAAAAGATTATCAAGGATTTGCAGTCCCATACACTTAGTTGCCAAAGTCTACTTTAAAGAAAATTTGGCTCTCTTCATTCCTTTAATCCCTAAAAACAATTAGTATTTGAGAATGAACAGTAGAAATAGTAAAGCACAACATCAATGAAAGGATAGCAGGACCCATTCTTTGAGTTTTTTGCCAAGTGTGAATACTAACTTCACAGCATCACTCTCTACAGGAAAAAACATATATACTACGTATAATTATGTATGTATATATAAATATATAACTGTAAGTATATTAAAATACGTGTATACATATATATATATGCATTTATGCATACACGTACATAACTATATACAACTCCTGCAGTAGTTTGTATTAAGAGGAGCAGTGTCATCAAACTTTATGGTATTTTATGCATCTCTTCACTCTGCTAATATGCAAAAACTTATCCTGGATGCTGGACCTGATCCCTTCTTTTCACATGCCATGAGGGTTCATATACTAAATGAATTCTGCAGAGTTCTTGTAAGTACAAGATGTTTAACAGGTGATCATTACCTACTACAATCCACAAGCAGTGATGAAAAAGCCCAAGTCCTCTACAAGGAAAGAAATCCATTTCAATACTGAGTCCATGGCATACACCATGAAACTTGCTGTGATTTAGCTCCACAATCAGATTAAGCTTGCATTGAATTAAAAGCCCAGTTTCCAAGGAAAACCACATACTGTGATCCTAGAGGAAGATAATACATCTCTAGCTGACACAGCAGAAAGGTGTATTGGTTGAGGTGCTGATCCCACTGCTGGGAATTGTCTTGCATCACATACACAAGAGACATTTAGGTTGGACAACAAAACCTATTGGGTTAACTTCTACAAGATGAAACACTACAGCAAATAGTTATTAATGCTGGTAGAAACGTTTTGTTTGCTACCTTGTTCATAGGGAACCACCTAACCTCTCATTCAGCATTATTTGATCTATACTGATGTTCTTTCAATGAAAGGGAAACTGGGAGCACCATATCCAGACCAAACACATTCCTTCACAGATGTTAAACTCCTAAAACTTAGTAAAAATGAAGTTAAATGGCGCAATTACTCTTAAGTGAATACTCAGTTGTGAAATAACCACTATAGAAACTATTAGCTACATACTCGTAATGGGCAGTCAAATAGCTTGGTCATGGGTGCATATGAGACTGATAAATCCTAATAAAAACTGCAATAAAGACATCTGTAATGGTGCATTAAACCTCAGTTAATCTTAATTCTGTGAAATCCTAATGGAAATTTTACTTTTTCCACTGATGTTAATGCCTGCACAGAACGGAATTTACCTTTCATTCTCAAAAAAGACAGCTGATTCCCATCCCTTTTGGTCATCCTATAGTTCCCATGACAAGTGTCAGAGAGCAGGCCTGCACAGTGACATTCTCCTTAACATACAGGGAAAAATCTGTATCTGGTCTCCCAAACATGATCAGGAGGATATAAATCTATAGATCAGTGGACAGCTCAGAAACCAGATCCAGTCACATGCTGCATGTTTTCCTGTCCATTACCCTGAAGAATACTGCAATATTGTGTCTGGAACTGAACACCTATTCACCCAAACTCAACCCCCAAGAAAGCAGCTGTAATTCCTGACATGAACTGGTAGACTCCATTCCCTAATGAACAAGTGAGCAGGGAACATAACAGTGCTGGGATCAATTCCCCATCAGCTCAAATGTTAGAGCACAGAGTTGTACATCCAACAAGTCCAGGCACTGGTGGCAATTCCTGTCACAGGACATTATGACTCCATATGTTGCAAGTTCTTCCCTACCCCTGCCAACATTCAAGATAAACCTTTTAGAAATATAACACCAAAAACTATTTCACTGAAGAGCACATCACAGCCTGCATGCAAACAACCAGATGGAGAAAGGAGGCAACTTTCATTTGCATAATGACTTTAACTGGAAGTGCTTTGCAAACACAGCATTAACAGCATGTAATACATCATTGTTACTATAGTGGCATCCCCAAATAGCACCGATGGGATCTAGGCCTCGTTAGAAGATGTACTCTATAAATGTATATGCAAAGACATAAACCATACTTTAAAAAGCCTTTCATCTATTACAGGATATCATCTACCCCAACAGACTACAATGTAAAGAAAGACAACAGATGGTTCAGATGGCAACTGTAAACAAATTTTACAGATAGCTAAATTGCCCCTAATTACATCGGTTTTGAGATCTCCTGTCACACCTTCATAATTTATAGTAAGTAGCCCTCTTAACCTCTCGATAAAAATATCTCCCTGCTTCAGTCCAACACTTTCTTATCAACTTGAGTTTTTCCTTGTTCCCTCTATTTCTCCAGAAGCTAAGGAAAAGGGTTTCCCTTGGCTAAGGAAAAGACTGGACAAAATATCAGCTCAAGTAAAATTCAGTAGGGGTAAGGCAATGTTTCTCTGCAGTCTTGCCTTAGTATTACCTCCTTGTGCAACAGCACCTGCTAAAGTCTTAGCTAGTCTCTCAAAGGGCCAAGGAACTGGAGCTCAGGTCACTAAGATGAGTTTCTTGCTATGGATAAGGGTGACAAAAGAGCACCTGTCTCCCTGTCTCCTCACTTGGATATAATTGCTCTCCAATTTCCTGTCACCCCATTTGAATGGACAATTTCCGGTCAGTTATGATAAACTATTTAAGCTCTTACTATTTTCACTGTTTCTATTCACAGAAGGAATACTAAAGCTCATTACTATCTTGTAGAGGAAAAAAATGGATATTTTGTTACCTACAAGGGACTTTTCTAGGTGGTGACCAGGAGAGAAGTGCTGAAAAGTACCATTCTAATTTAAGACCTCGAATCTTCTCCTAGCTTTCAGAAAACTGAATGTCTAAGAACTGCCTCGTATATTGTTATTATAGTCATGGGTTTTATGCTCTTTTCCCCTAGACAAAAGGAATGTGCGTGTTAACAGGAACCACACACGTGGACAGAGGTTGCAAACAAGCTCCCTTTTGTCCACAAAGTGGGCTAATACCTACACCTTTTCTTTGCACCATGGACACAGTGCATCAGTTACATGCAAAAAAGTGAAAGAGCACACACACCTTAGGTCCAAATGGTATCCTGAAACAAGATTATGCTGAGCTCATTCACTGTCATACCTAAGCAAAACTGCAGCTGGGTTTGATGACTAATCTTAAATCTAGTTTAACAATGGAAGGTTTTATTTTATCTGTCATTGTGAAAGCGTACATAATTCATTTTGTATGTTTCATGAAGTAAAAGTTTGTTTGCATTAAGTCCAAGTTATAATTGTAATACTTTTAATTTAATTTTCAGTGCAGTGTTCTAGCAATATTTTTAAGCTAAGATGTTACACCTATGGATGTACTCAACACTGATTACTTGCGAGAAACACAAGAAGCTATAGTAGGGAAGAAGTGCTTAACAACCTAAAGGCAAGCAGAACAAAAAAGTGCTGTTTGTATAGACCAGCACTTGTGTTAGGCTTACTTGATTTCTTAGCAGGTGTATTAGGAATTCTGTATACTGGAGTTGAGTTTTAAAGGTACTAAATCTTAACAAATTCCAACAAAACTTTAGTAACTTTGAGCAACATCCTCTTCCAAGGGTAGCATTAAAAAGTATCACATCTGACTCTGCTTCAGGGACTATCTGTCTTCCCATGCCAGCCTTCCTAACAATGAGTTGGGTTCAGATTGCAGCAAGGTGAATACAAAGTCATCTGAAATTTAAACTGGTTTAAACTGCAGCTAATTAAAAAAACCCAATGGATATAAATAGGGGATACAGAAAGTATTTTAAGAGTCTTAAAAGATGATGGATGATGATCCAGTGAGGAACGGAGTGCTTTCACAAATAATGACAGAACCAGTAACTGTGCAGGGACCAAACAACAGCTGTTTTTGTTCAGAGTCTGAGGTACTTTTGCCCATTGCCTGATCCTGTGTTAGTTCCTAACTTCCCACGTTGTGCTCCTTTTTATGAAAATCTACCCTGCCTTTGAGTACTCCAGAACACAGCCAAGACACCTTTGGTCATGAACGGTAAGTTAGTAACCATTCTTTAGCAACAGATGGCAACACCTACAACTGTCTGCTATATTTCACATCATCGACATCACTTTCACTCATAAAATCTAAAAAAATTGGATTAATGCATCCCAAATTCTTCATATATACATGTACGTGTATGCATATATATACATATATATATACACACACAAACAAACTTGTCATTTTTTCCTGAAATACACCAGTCCAGCCAAACAACAAGGATCAATGGAGTCATCCCTGGATGAGCATGTAAGCAAATCTAGAAAGTTTAGGTAGGAAGTGACAGAAGATGATCACCTTGTCCCACCTCCTGTTCAGAGTAGGGTAAGCTTCATACCAGTCTGCCCAGGGTTTAAACTTGCCATGTTTCATGCCTTGAAAATCTCCAAGGATGGAAACAGCAGCACCTCTCTGAGCAACCTCTTCAACAGCTTGAGTCTCCATGTGTTAAAATGTTTTTTCTGTATGAGATCTACATCTCTCCTGTTTCAACTTTTGACTCTCTCCTATCCTTCTACCATGCAATACAGTGAAAACTCTTCTCAATAACATCCTCTCAGGCACTGGAAAAGACATCATAAAAGCCTTCTGCATGAGTTCCATTCTCTCAGGCTCTCCTCATGGCACTCACATTTAGCCCCCTGCCCATCTCCCACGTCCCCTTCATTGAACTTGCTCTGGTTTGTTGATGTCTCTCATGTATCAGGTGGGGGGGTGTGCAAAAATGGGTACAGTAATTTTCCAGTGGCTACACAAGTACTGGGTAGAGATGGGTAACTATTTCCCTTGCTTTCCTAGCTGTGCCTCTGCTGACAGTCCCGGGTGCAGCTGGCTGTCCCTGCAGCCAGGACACAGTGCTGGCTTATGCCCAGCTTGTGCCTGCCAAGGCCCCAGCCCTTGCTGCAGAGCTGTGTTCCCAGCCAGTCAGGCACCAGCCTGAGTCCCTGCACGGGCTTATTCCATGCCAGATGCACCACTCAGCATCTGTCCTCCTTCAATGGCCTAAGGTCTCTTTGCTGACCTGTTGTAGCGTTCTGTTTATCTGTTCCTATGTTTCTATGTTTTAATATGTAGTTCTGTAAACCTTAGCTTTAGACTGTTCTAGAACTGTATCCCCTCCCCAGTTTAATCCTCCCCTCACTCCTCCCATTATCCCCACATATGGACTCAAACCACTCCCACCTCCCCTTCCCATTGGACATTCCCTAATCCCCTCCCAGAATCCTGGACCCCCTTATAAACCCATGCAGACAGGAAGTTGGGTGAGATCCTGTTCTGGACCCCCATGGGGTTTGATCTCCTTTGGAGCCACACAGCAACAGAGAATCAATAAACCATATGTGTCCACCACGAGGGTCTCCGTGCAACCTTTTTACCCTTCGTTGATGCCTTCCTGGACTGACTGAGCTAGCAGAAGACCAAGAAACAACCCAAGAATCACATCACTGACCCATGCCCACAGCCTGTCTAGGTCTCTCTGGATGGCAGCCCTGCCCCCAAGGGTATCAACTGGTCACCCTGATCTGATGTCATCTGCAAATTTCAGTAGAGTGCTCTCTGTTATTTCCGGCAGGATATTTATAAAGACATTAAGCAGGACAGGTCCCAGGATATTCTGTGTGCCTTCAGGTATAGAAGGTCTTTTAATCACTGCCCTCTGAGTCTGATAACAAATCCAGCTTTCTACCCATTGAGCTCATGTCTCATCCAGCCCCTCATGTTCTAATGTGGACAAAACAATACTGTGGGAATAAAGCCTTGCTAAAGTCAAAGTACATTACATGAGCTGCCATCCTCCCATCCTCAAATCTAGCCAGTTTATCAGCGAAACCAAGTGGGCTGGTAAGGTATGAATTACCCTAAGTAAATCTATGGTGACTGCTTCCAATCATCTTTTCTCTCACATGCCCAAAACATACCAGAAAGATCCACTCCACCAGATGTGTCACTTTACAGTTCCACTTAGTTAAGTCCATGGGTACATTAATTTTAAAAATTCCTAATCTAAAAATAATAATTAAAAGAAAAAATCAGTATTTCTGATGTCAATGGATGTTCTGTGTGGGGAACACTCACTCCAAACAAATCCACTGTTGTTAATTAATTTATTTCTCAAGTTTCTAAAGCCTTCTAAGTAACACAAAATTGTTCTGTAAAAAGGAAGGCCATATAAGAATGCATCCTATAGACCTAAAAGTTCTATACATTTATTAAAAAGCCAAATAAATACATGAAAAGTACTTGTCCTCTATTTATTTACGTAAGTCAAACACACATAAAGTATACACACATGAAACATCTTTGACAGAGCAAAACCCCAGAGAAATCACTACAGTTGTATTTGATTTCAAGGAGAGAAATCACATTAGAATGAAGCAGCTTTCTAAGAGGAGGTTAAGAAGAGCAGCTCAGTGGTCTCTACAGCATCTGTCAAGATTTAGCAGTATTTAGTACACCTACACAGAAGTTCGAGAAAAATTAATAAAACCTAAAAAGTAGTTACCATGGCTAAAGAACAGCGAAAAGGGCATAACTAGAGATTAAGAAAGGAGATTTTGGAAAAAATTGGAACTGTATTTAAATGAGGAAAATAAAGTTTCATATTATGGGAAAATGAATGAGGGTAAATTAGAGAAAATGGGGATGCTATATTCATATTCTAATAGAAGTTGTAACAGCACAGAAATTATAGGGCGAAATGCAGTTGCCTGACTTTCCACACACAATACATGCTAAGGGGAATGAAATGGAGGATGGAATGGTGTGGAGACACTATGGTCAGGCTCTGCTGAAATCCTTGCAAGGGGGGGAACTTGGTGGTACCTTTTAGCTGATAATTCATATAGCAGCTGCCAATCGAGGGAGAAAAACGAAGATGTCTTGCTGTTGAACCAGTAACCATGGTACGATCACTCCTCACAGAGCATGTGCTCCATATTTCATTGACTGGATCTTAGAATTTACACCAATTGGTGACAAAGTTATGTATGACTACAGTCACTCAAGCTCCATTAAAATGTAAAGCAATAGTATAAAGGAAAGTTAAGAATGGGGAGAAGTCAGGGACAACTCCATCATAACTTCTGTGCTCAAAGGGCTGCACCTGTCTTCTCCCCCCCAGGGACACTGAGTGGGTAAGAGCCACACTTTATGTGCACTGATTGATTATCTCCAGCTAGTTTTTGTAAAGAGCTTATCTGTACATTGCTTTGCATATGTTTTTGCAGCCAGATATTATCACTCTCAATCTTCAAACCTGAACCTGTCAAAATTTTCCATTTTATTCATAATGTTATTTTGTAAACTGTGGGTGTCAGTCCTTCAAGGACACTGGCAGCTGCTACTTGACTGTGGAGACTGGGAGGGGGTCTCTCTTAGACAGTGGTGTGTGACCCTGAACAAATTAGTCAAATTGCCCTCCAATGCAGGGGGACCGACCAGTGAAGGGTCCCCATAATGCAGTGCTGACAGATTGGTCAGGCACAAGGGGCTTGGCTTTCCTGTGTGCTGACAGACTAATTAAATACAAAGGGCTTGAGAAAATCTCCCCTTTTCACATAACACATGGACTAACAGTTGGTGAAGTGTAGAAAATGACGTAGGTCAAACGAATGACCACAACAGTAGCTCAAGAACCACCTTCACAGGTATAAATGACAAATGTTATTTTTCAAGCATGTATCAAGAGTTGAAAACATTCTTGAGAAATACGTGAAGGAAGTGGCTGATGTAGTTGCCAAGCCAGTCTCCATGAAATTTGAACAGTCATGGCAGTGAAGTGAAGCCCCAGGTGACTAGAAAAAGGGAAACATTGCATCCATTTTAAAAAAAGGGTAGAAAGGAGGCTCCTGGGAACTGCTGACCTGTCAGTCTCACTTCTGCACCTGGGAAAATGATGAAACAGATCCTCCTAGAAGCTATGCTAAAGCACAGGGAGTACAGAGAGGTGATTTGAGAAAACTAGCATGGCTTAATCAAGGGCAAGACTTACCTGATCAATCTAGTGGCCTTCTAGGATGGCGTGACTACATCAGCGGACAAGGGAAGGGTTCTAGATATCATTTACATGGACTTCTGTAAGGCCATCGACATGGTCTGCCACAACATCCTTTTCTCTAAATTGGAGAGATACCGATTTTATCAGTGGACTATTTGGTGGATGAAGAACTGACTGGATGGCTGCCTTCACATGATAGTGGTCAACAGTTTAATGTCCAGGTGCAGATTAGTGGTGAGTGGTATCCTTCAGTGGTCTGTCTTGGGACCAGTCCTGCTTAATACCTTCATCAATGACACAGACAGCAGGATCAAGTGCACCTTTAGCAAGATGCAGACAAAACCAAGCCGAGTGGTGCACCTGACATGTCTGAAGGACAGAATGCCATCGAGAGGGACCTGGACAAACTCAAGAAGTATTCCCATATGAACCTCATGACATTCAACAAAGCCTAGGGCAAGGTTCTGCACCTGGGTTGGGGCAACCCCCACTGTCAATACAGACTAGGGTAAGAAGGGATAGAGAGCAGCCCTGCCAAGAAGGACTTGGGAGTGCTGGTGGATAAAAGTCTGGACATGAGCCAGCAATGTGCAATCACAGCCCAGAAAGCCAATTGTACCCTGGGCTGCATCAAAAGCAGTGTGGCCATCAGGGCAAAGGAGGGGATTCTGCTCCTCTACTCTGCTCTGGTGAGACTCACCTGGAGTGCTGCATCCAGCTCTGGGGTCCTCAGCATAGGAAGGATATAGACACATTGGAGCAGGTCTAGATGAGGATTACTAAATTTATTAGAGGGCCAGATCACCTCTCCTATCAGGAATGGGTAGGAGAATTGGTGGTGTTCATCCTGGAGGAGAAAATGCTCTGAGGAGCTCTTATTGATGCCTTTCAGTACTTAAAGAGGGCCTCTAAAAAAGATGAGGAGAAACTTTTTAGCAGCGTCTTTAGTGATAGGACAAGGGGTAACAGTTTTAAACTGAAAGAGAGTAGTTTCTGACTAGATGTAAGGAAGACATTTTCTATGATGAGAGTGGTGAAACACTGGAACAGGTTGCCCATGTAGATGCCCCATCCCTGGAAATATTCAAGGTCAGGTTGGACTGGGCTGTGAGCAACCTGGTCTAGCTGAAGATGTCCCTGTTCATTGTAGAGGAGTTAGACTAAATGATCTTTAAGGGTCCATTCCAACCCAAACTATTCTAAGATGGCACACACAGTGAAAGAATTTAAGAATGAAATAAGAGAACCCCTAGCTGGAGTGTGCAACCTCCTGCTTAAAAATGTATATGTCTTAAGTAACTGTTAGGCAGATAAAGGAATACTAATTTAAAAAGAACAATATTGCAGGAAATATATGGGGAACCACAGGCCTGTAAAGCCCTGGCCAAATTTTCAGAAACAGTTTAAAAAAATTAATTAACGAGCACATGCAACTATATGAGCTACTGGAAGCTTGTGAAGCCTAAGAGTGCATTATTTTTCCAAAAAAAGCAAACAACTTTTTACAGTTTATAACAGTTACAGGAAAGTATCAGCTTCATACTGTGAAACATCTGTGGAATCAGCATGAATGTGATTAGGAAAACAATGTAAGACAAAGGAGTCACCATTGTTACCTTAGCATACATATCTATGGTACACCTTATCTTGAAGGCATGGTTCTAACACACCTCTCACAAAAATAATTAAGTAAACCTTAATGAAAATAGAGAAGGCTCTCAGGGAGCACTAATAAAGAAAAAGCTTCCATAGTATATACTATTAAATACACAGAGAATGTCTCAACCTGGAAAAGAAATGAGTTACAGGATGTGTGGTAGAGATCTACACAATTCTGATTGTCATGGAGAAAAGGAATATGGATCTATTCTTTTATAGCTGTGTTCAGTACAAGAGCTGATGGACGTCTAATTAAACCATCAAGTGGAAGTTTCCAAAGGAATCTTCAAACAAGGTACATACAAGCTGAAAAACTCCTTGAAGACAATATGGATGCTAAAGCTTACATGAGTTCAAAGAGAGATTAGACATATTCAGAAATGACAAGTCTAAAGAGGAGTATTAAGTGCAAAGCTGCCATGTTCCTGGCTTAAGATGCAAAAATGTTCTGCATAGTAACAGCAGACTTGTGCTGTCCTCTTCCCTGGGTGTCTTAGTGTTTGCCTCTGGCAGAGGGGATGTAAGACTCAAGAGCCCTTTGATCTGACTTAGAACTGCAATTCTGAAGTTATGTTAGTTTCTCTTTCAGAATTCTACAAGTGTACAGACCTCATTTAAAACCTCAGATTGAAGTGAGCAGGAATTTGAGAGGAGGGGAAAAATATATATCTCCTCTGCATGCTCAGCAGTGGTATTAATAAAAAAAAGAGCATGGTGACGTCAGAGCTGCAAACAGGGTGAGATACCTCCTTTGTAGTACAGTTACCTCTTAAGTTAAGCCAACATAAGGCAGCTGATGATGTGACCTTGTTTAAGACAGACTATTACCCTGGAAGGACAGGCTCATCTCTCATGTACTACTAAGTAACTTTCTCTTTAATCAGTAGTATCCGTCCTTCACTCAGCTATGAAAGTACAGGAGCATCCGCCTTTGTATAAAACCCATACATATAGTTCAATCATCACTGTTTCACTGAACTGAAAGAAACAACAGATACTATGACTATGGAAAAACAGACTCAAAAAATAGAAAACAGCACTAATTTCTTTAATCTTTTCCTCATTCTTAATAGCATTTAACCAAGTTGCAACATTCAGTATTTCTTGACTAGGCTTTTCCCTTTAGTGACTGGCATTTCTGCAGCTGAACTCCCAGGTACAAGGAGTGTTTTGAACTTTGAACAAAATACCTCATCTCATTATTCTACTAGTTATATTTTACTTGGATAAATCTAACTAAAGGACAGGTTTGTTGGAGTAACTCTTCAGTCCATAGTGGTGTAACTATTTCTTCTCCTTACAACAAAACGGTTTCTGTGGCCAGGATCTATTAGATCAGTCACATTATTAAATTATGAAATTAAGGTAAGCAATCTAGACAAATTTTATGAAGTAACCTTAAAAAGAACTTCCTAGTAATATCTGGTAATAAAAAGAGAGGCGGGCCCATAGCTAACAAGCTTCCTAAGCAACATCAGTCTAAGTACTGTGAAGACGTACTTCTTTCCATATTGTATGTATAGTGTAATAAAAAACCCTAATGTTTTGGAAGTTTATAAACTACTTGAACCTCTGTAAGGTAAGAAATGCTCAGAATTGACACAAGCCATCTCCCTTTTGGATTTTATGTAAGTAAAGTCTGTAAGCAGGGCACGAAATATACTGTGGTGTGGGGTATAAAAAGACAGATGATGGGGAAGCCCCCAAGGAAGTTGATTTTAATACAGATCTTGCACATACTGCAGAATATCACAGTGTTAGAAAAAATGAGTACATTGTTTTATCATCTAAAAGCCCAGATGGCCACCAAGGAACTATTATTCAAGATAAACTCTAGCATCCCAGAGGATTTGCAGTTTAATAATATGAAGTCAATTATGTATCTGAAAAAGTCAGCCAACACTTTTTTTCATCTGAAGTCTAGCTCATCTTTTTCAATGTATGGATAGGTAAGTGTAGCAGTAGAAATTAGCACACTACTCATGAATAATTTTCAATGTGCTGTATGACAAACCGGTAAGTGTCATGATGGCTACTTTTCAAATGAGATGGTATTTCCATCCTGTAGAGAAAAAGTTCTCAAATATGTAACAGGAACACAACTAAAACTGCTAGGTTTTTGTTTGTTTGTGGTTTTGGTTTTCTGTGGTTTTTTGGGGGTTTTTTTTTGTCTGTTTTTTTAATTCGAATCACAGTGTTCAGCCTTTTCACACTTAGTATTTTTTTTTACATGACCCGCAAGTCTACATTTAACCTGTGGTCAAAATGACACGTATATAGTAGTGTGATCTCAAGAGATTTTTTGTGGAAGATGGGCAACAAGATTTCATATGCATTACAGTTGCTTTTTCACCAAATCATCTTATAATCACATATGGCCAAACAATGAAACTACAGTTTGGAGGGCTACTCACAACTAATTTGTACCAAAGACAATATCACTATTCCCAAACCTCTATGGAAATACAAAGCAGGTATTCGACCACTATAAACCCAAGCACATGCAGTTTTATAATCCAACTCTGTTAAGTACTCTAAAAAACCCCCACAAAATCCAAACACAAAAAACCCCTCCAATCACCTTTAAGAAGGTACTTTCAACCAATGAAAATAAATCCTAAACAAAATACTCCCCGTCTCAACCCACTTCTCTAAACACTATCAACTACAGGATGAGTTCATCCTTTACTCTCTAGTTAAAGTTCTGTACATGAACAAGAAGGTAAGTATCATTGAGCCTGAAGCAATTGATGGAAACACAATCAGTGTGGAACTTTGTGTGCATGACTGTAGAACAACTATCAAGAACACATGAAATTGGGTCATGTAAAAAACCCAAATTCTGTCAAAGTAGCAGAAAATAAAACGACAAACTGTATCAAAAATTAGTGTTTATAACTATCAGAAAAGCAGCATTTTGCTTCATGGGTAAAGTTGAAACAGGAAAATAGCTAAAAAACCCAAATACTAACAAATACTAAATCATGACTCTTTCTAAAAGCCAAACAGGATCATTATATGCTGGAGCTGCACAGCAGTGCAACAGCCATCCTGTGATATGACACAGGAGAAGTTCTGTAGACAGTGCAAACAAAAGATGAAGGCTGTCACATGCCTTTTTTATTCCCACTTTTCCTTCTCTGTAATCCCTATCCATCACATAATTTATTTGACTTCCAAGAGATTAAGCCTGTTCCTGTGGCACACATGCACCCAAACATAGGTTTATCACCTCCCTTTGTATGATCAGCCTTCTGCTGAAGATGACAGTGGAAAGTAAGGTTGACAAAATTTGCAGAATCACAACAACTCAAGTTAGGAATAATATACTCTGTAAACACTGTCATGTGTTCCAATACTGTCCTCTAGAAGTCCCAGAGACAGGTATCTTTCTTTCACATCAGCAAACAGATTTTCTTGACAATCTGTGACAATTTTCATTGGAGAATTTAGTACTTTCAGAGTGTGCACAAGCTAGACAGAATTTAACCTGACAATTCAAACTAGCTTTCAGTTATAACTGCTTCATCCACCTACCAGGACAGCAACTGACAGCCTTATTTTTCAGACTTGCTATGCAGAATAACCTTGGTTCTGCACATTGTTATCAAAACCCAGGCTGCCTGGCTCATGTTCATGTTATATTATTTATGCTACCTGTGAAACACTAACAGTACTGTATATCTACCATGAGAGAAAAATGTCACCACCTTCAACACTAAGAACTTAAAAAGGGGTTGCAAATAGTTTATTTTAGAGCATTTACTGTGAATCAGACACTACCTCTTCTGTTAGAGATTAGTTAAAATCAAGTGTTCAAACAAAATAGATGAATTTGTAAATAAAATGGAGTTCTCTTTTCACAGGACCTGTGAAACACTCAGGCATTTATACAATCTAATCTTTAAAAAATTGGGTAAATTAACCTAATTCAAGTATATTTGTATGAACCAGTTTAAATAGGTAAATGACTACACTATACAAAGTCATTATTTCCAACCAATAAAGGCTGCTGTAGTAGGGACTTACTAGCAAAAGCATCTACACCTCAGCAATACGTAAACCAAAAGGAAACTCCGATTTTGATTATGTAGCTTATTCTTAGTTCTACTATCCTGAGTACTCATGATGCTCTCAAAAACTTTACATCAGAATGATCAACTTGATATCAAACAAATTGCTCCGGTAAGTGACTACAAGCAGGAATTAACTTTTCCTTCAAACACAACTCGGACATCGTTTGTTACTGCATTGCTCTTCCCTCCTGCTGCAATTAAGGTCCATGGAAATGAACATCTGATTGCCAGAACCTATAAGGAATTGGAGGTTTTGCCCCAATTTTGCCTATTGCATTTTATTTATTACACTGGAAACAAAATGTTGGCAAGCAGTCAGTGGGTGAAATTTCTTGTCAAGTTAGTCGCTACAACTTCACAGAAAAGTGTAACTGTTCTCAAAGCAAACAGCAAAGTTGAAATGACATAGTAAATCAGCTTCTGAAGTGGAAAGCTGTTCCATGTGAATGCATTGAGAAACCTCAGCATTTTATACTCCAGATACTCCTCTGATACTCTCTACACTCAAATTCTATTAAACAAAAACTTTATTCATGTATTTGAAAGCATAGCTTTGTATTTTAGAATGCAAAGACTGAAATGCAATTATATGTCTCCTTTTCTAATGATAGAAAGTGGTAGAAGGGCATATTCCTCACTGAATGTGCTTCTCCAACCATATAAAAAAGACAAAATACAGAAAAAATCTGAAAATTGTTTGAAATAATTTAGAATATTTAAACTGTTTTGTTATTTCAGAGTGAAGACACAAAGGCAATTCATGTAAGAACATATTAAAATAACTTTGAAACAGCAAACATTCAGGAATGCTGTACTTTAATATTCCATGGTTTTGTATTATCTTCAACTTTACTAACTTGTTGCAACAAAAACCCTCAGGCCCCTCAGTGAGTGCCTTTCTATGGGAAAAGGCAGATTTCATTACTTGTTCTTGGTTTTTCTGAGGTGTAGAATTCTGCAGAACTGGAGACCATCAGCTTGATATAACCTGCAAGTAACTGCAACATCAAGTCACAGCTTTCAGGTCACCCTTAATTCTGAAAATATTCATTAGCTTTCCATGACAGAAGATTCTTGATCCTTGCTTCCCTCCCTCAGGGTATTCTATATGGCATAACTGCACAACTCTTCAATTCTGCTCCAGTCTTAGTGCAATTTGTGCAGCAGATGGGGATGAAGGAAGGCAAAGTAAGGTATCTGTTCCAGGTAGCTCAAAGACTAAGTGACGCAATGTGAAGAAAACTTATTTTCTACGACAAACCAGAACACCAGCTATGTTATAATCAGGTTTTGTGCTCCTTTTAGTCATAAATACAATAAGCCCACACTCACTCAACTCTGAAGTGAGGATAATTTTTTTAATTATACAATACATATCCAGTAGCTTTGATGAATGAAATCCAAACATGGTTTCCAGTATTGTTTCCCAGAAGTCTAATATACACAAAAGGCTCCTACCATCAACTAACTCATAAATGATTTCTCATCAGAAGCTTACTGTCAACACTCACAGCTTCTATCAACTCCAACACTGTTGTCCCTGTTAGACCCATTCTTGAAAACTTCAGGCACTGCCAGCTAAAAAAGTGCCAGTAAAAAAAATTTAAATAATAAAGTAAAAACTGAACCAAAACTGATATAGACTAGGCATACTGTGTGTAGCACCCCTCAGCAAGTATGTGTGTCTTGTCCACCAGCAAATTTAAGATGCAATTTGCTCTGCGAGCTATTCTGAATGAAGAGCCATTGACACCTTACACTTCACAGCCAAAGTATCATCACCAGCTCTTCCACCCTTACTTGCATGTAAGCAAGTAAGAGTTCAGCTTCACTCTACCAGTTACTCACAGCACTTTCTGTAGTCATAATAGAATTCCTCCTCTTCCAGCAGTTAGAAGTTCCCCCAAGAAAAATAAAATTGCATCCTGCTTTGTGAGGGGGAAAAAAAGGCACGTGCATGAAGCAAGAGGACAGAACTCCCACTCGCACCAGAGAACACTTTGGAGTCAAAAACCAAGTGAGACGAGATGGCTGCACACCCTAAAAGACTGCAGATCACTAGAGGCTCTAGAAATTATAAGAAAGGGGAAATAATTGCCTTCACCAATTGCCATTCCCAGGAAGTTTTATTTGACAGGACACATGCATGCTACAGTTCCCAAAGATGTTAAAACAGGAAATCATGAATGATGTCCTGCAGGTCATATTTCAAATTTGAAGGGTTTACAAACCTAGGAGTCAGAAATGCCTCTTGGGACAAAAATAGCAGGAAGTAAATTTACAACTAGGAATATTGCCCCTTGAGTTCACAAACCAGGTGACTCTACTGTAGATCTTAAGCATTTTTCTGATTTACCCTTTGAAAAATTTAGAAGAAACACTTCCATGTCAATCTTCTGATCATTTTAATTCCTATCAGTTTTATCTGTCACTCTCCTACATATTTTTAGTTAGTTGTTGAAGATCACTCAAGTATGTCTAGTTAAAGTGTCAAACAAGAGAAAAGGAAAGGAAGAGAATATCTATTTTAAGGACTTCAGAGAGTAAAGTCTTTGGTTTGGAAGTGAGGCAACATGTGAGGGGGATTTTTCACTTGACTCTTACTAGGTCTGCATTTTTGCAATGTTTTTGGGATTTCCCAGAAGTACAAAAAACCTGTAAAATTTATTTTTATTACTTTCCCTAATTTCTTGGAGCTTCCATGGAGAGTCTAATCTAATAGGCTATAAAACATAAATCTCCATTAAGCACATTGGGAATATGCTTCCTACTCAAAAGAAGGAAGCATCATCTGACGTAATGTAACATGCAATCACTTAAATTATTCCAGAGGTCCTCAGCAAAGGGACTTTGAGTCCAAAAATTAAAATTAAAATACTAGTCAGGGATAATTATACTTAAAAAAAACTTAATAAAAATAAAGCCAAAGTAAAACAGTACCTTATCAGCCAAATACTAAATCTCATCTGAAAAACAGTAACTTTGCTGTCTCATATGGTAAATTTCTCTTTTTATAGCAAAGAATTTGGTCACATATAAGTGAATAATATCAATATACAAATAAATACAAATATTTATTTAATACAAAGATTATTATTACTCCTTAATAACTAACACTCTTAGAAAGCAATAACACTCTTTAAAGCTTGGGCAAATCCAAGTCTCATTCATAGGTCTTCCAAGAAGAGCAACATCTAGCAAGCAAATTAGCTAGGACTACACCATAACCTATTTATTCCTTTACTTTTTTTGAACCTGAAAGCTACTTTCAGTGATGAAACAAGGATAGGTAACTTCAATCTTACAAATCCATTCTACTGGGGTAGAGCTTCCAAATATCACACTCCTTTTAAGATGCTATGCTTTTTTAGACATATCAGCTGACATAAACCAAATCAGAACTCATCTCTTCAGAATTACACTTCCTTGTCATTTATTTTCATTCTTCATATAGTATGCCTGTAGAGGTAATTTGGTGCACCATGTGTCAGTGTGACTGATCACTGAACTAGATTTGTATTATTATTGTCGAGGTAAAGTATTAAGCTACAAAAACTCATTAATGTGGAACCAGGGAAATACATTACTCTTCTTTAAATACTCACAGTACTTTTATTTTAACAAAGTATCCATACTTACATTGTATTTGAAATTATGGAAACAAGTAAGAGAGTCTCTGTAACTTGACTGTTTCTAAAACACTGAAAATGAACATAACTGTTCCTTGAGCTGTCAGTGAAAGACATCACAAATAAAACTGAACTAAAATGATACTGGAGTTTCCACTTTATAATCAAGTAAATCCCAATGGCATTAACAAAACTAACTGCTGTTATTGAATGTGCATATGTAAAATTCACATCTCCTGAGCTTGTAATTTTAGAGCAGACAGAGAAGATACCTAGCACAAAGATCATTCAGTGATATGGGTAATGATTCTATCTGAAGTAGAGAACACGAATAGCAATCATACAGCTTTTCTGAGGGTGACACTGGAAAGACCACATGCTTTGAATGTGAGAATTCTATGTGAAAAGTGCTGGAGAAGCTGGGGTCTGCATCATGCCAAGTGCTTATCAACACTTCACAGATTCATAGCATCACACCATGATTTGGGTTGGAAGAGACCTTAGATCATCTAGTTCCAATCCACCCCTCTCCACGGGTAGGGACACCTACCCAACTAGACCAGGGTGCTCGAAGCCCCATCTAATCTGGCTTTGAGCACTTGTAGGGATGGGGCATCCACAGCTTCTCTGGGCAACCTGTTCTAGTCAGTGCCTCACCACCCACACAGTGAATCATTTCTTTCTAGTATCAAAGCTAAACCTACTGTCTTTCAGTTTAATTTACACAAGGAATTTCAGCAGCAGCCAACTGTACTGGCACTCACATGGTACCTACCTTACTGTGTTATAAACCAGAGGGACCTCACATGCCTCTGAATAAAAATCACATTCTGTTCCTGCGCCCCATCTCTCCTCCTAAACACACGTGCTGACAGCATCCAGATCCATGCCATGTAAACAAGGATTATGGATTCTACAAATGTATGCATACTATATATGATATTTATGTATGTATACATGTACATTTATAGTTTATATTTATTCTATATACACAAGGACTGAAGTTCCTACAGGAGGTCTTTCAGTGTCCTGTCACTGTGAAAAATCCTGTGCTCTGTGCTTTCTCTTTCTAAGACATTTCATGGCCAGCATGTGCTCAAGCTAAAGGCCCTGCTTAATAGTACAGACATACATACACAAACATATATGTGTATATAGTAAGCTAAGCTTAGCAAATGCCAAGTGTGAAGTGGTAAAGAAAAACAGATTTTATTTTTTTTTAGGAGTTAGTTAACTAGACTTAACAGTCATGCAATTAGATTGCCAGCCTATTTCAAAGACATGTTTTTTTGCTATTCCAGCAACCAAGCTTTCAAACCAATTTTGATTTGTACAAGATGATATCATGAGATGGTTGAGTACAGTTAGCTACATTTTCTACATAGTTTTCAAGATGTCCAAGGTCCTTCGGATTTCTGCCCTTGGCTGCACTCTTTAAAAAGCAGGAGAGAAAGAAACCACCCCCTTTCTTAATTCTCTGCATAATTAAACAATTTAACTAATTTGTTTTTAACTCTGCCTTTCTTTCTCTTGTTCATCAGTCCACCTTTTCATGTCTCATTTCAAATTGAACCTGGGCTTTTTGGAACAAAAGTTTGCAATTTTATGTAACTGTAGCATGTACAGCAAAATGAAACCACTGGACCATTTAAATGCTAGCGAGATGTGCAGAAACAGCAGTACCAATCCATGTTTCTACCTTTGTTTTACATATTAAAAAGCAATGCTGGCCAGTAATTCACTGAGCACTTTTCATAGCCCCCATTCCAAGTTGCATCATTATCACTATCATGTGCACATATTGAGAAATACATAAATCTTCACACCTGCTTCCTTTTCAATGGATTCCTAAGAGAATTCCTTATTACAAAGCCTAAATTCTACACGGGTTTCAGGAGAATGAAGAAGCAAATATTCTTTTCCAAAATGATTCTTTCCTAAGGTAAAAGAAACAAAGTCAGAGATGGTATTTTTTACAGTACTACAACACTCATCTGAAAGCAGCCATCTCTCTTCCCTTTGAACATCTAAACACTCAATCAGTCCTTAAATTCCCAGAAAAACTCAAAACCTACATTTACTCTGTTTAGCTTTCATTGTTTTTTTCCTGGCTTTTATTTCAAAAGAGCATTATTATTTTTCTGAACTTACCAACCAAATGCCAGCACATGAAAATACTATGTGCTCTATTTAAAATCTGTTTGCTTTTCTTTTTTATCACTGAGACAGGAATTCAAACTTCAGTCTTAAAAGAAGAATCTAGAACAGTCTTTCTTGACGTTTTAAAGTAGGATCCGTGATATTCCAACTGAAACAAAATCCTTACTCTACAGAGATTGAAAGTAGAAAATACTTCTCTTGTTACATTGACTTCTTATCATTTGAGTGATGTTAGATAGTTACTATCCAAGAAATGCTATTTTCTTGTTTAAATAAAGCAGCTCTATCTGTCTGAATGCAGAGAAAAACTCAAAACCAACCCTGAACTGCTTCTAGCCATTGTAAACAGGCTGAGAGACTCAGCTGTTGCATTTAAGAAAGGTACAGAGAAACTACAAGACCATTCTGGACAAAACAGGCTGAAAAAGTTCTTTATGCATATTTATCATTGCACATATTTTGGGAACTTGATAACAATATCCTTTAAACATTTCTCCCTTAACACAGGCAGTTTCACAAAGTGAAGAAAAATATATTGAAAAACGCCCCGTCTCTGCCTGTACTGTGAACAAATGTTGAACCTCAACTATCACATTAAATTCCTGAAACTCATCTTGTTTTCTTCATAGTCTAACAAAATGTCATATGACAGTTTTATCTTCTTAATTTTTCAATGAAAATTAACAAGGCTCCAAAAATAAAAATTTGCCTCTTAACCACTGATGACTCACTTGCAAAATTCCACTTAGAAGTTTCTTTGCATTGCTGCATTTACTCCATTCACAGTTACATTACAAAGTAAATGGAATTTCCTCCTTGAAAAAACTGCAGGATTTAGCTTATACTGCTTATATTCAGCACAACTGGGAGCACCCCAAGTTTAGCTTTCCCAAGAAGCCTGCAATACCAAGGAACTAAATCAACACCACATGCAGAGAAGTCCATTTTCCAAAGAAGTTTAAAATGTTAGAGAAGTGAGATCACAAATAGCTTTTCTTCAAAATGTTTCTGAAAACTACCCAGTGCATTTCATTATCCTTCAGGCTATGCTGAAATTCTCAACACAAGTATAACAGGCTACCTCCACTATTCTGCATGTCTCAGGTGTCAACTACCAGCTCTATCACTCCTCTGTCATCCATTCTGTTCTTAATTGTATAGAGACAATATAAATAAATAATGCTCTGAAATAAGTTTTAGTGAGATTAACGCTTAGATTGTTTTCCTGATTTTTTTTCCCCAAGAAACAGTCTATTGAAGGAACACAGTTTGTCAGTTCTTCCCTTCACCCTTTCAAAACACCTTATTTTTTTTCCTTTTAGCAAAGAAGTGCAGACTTTTCCTCATCACAGGCTCTTGGATAACAGTTGAGAAGCTGATGACTCCTATCTCCCATTCTTACTGCTAATCAAAAAAAAAAATCCACAACACAGACACTTTCCTGAAACAGAATGCAACTTTGTTATGTTTAACAGACTAAACAGCAAAATCTAAACCAAAATCTGACTTTGTTTTATAATGACAAAGGTAACGAACATGTAAGTTCAGTATCAGACACCTTTATGTTGATGAATATGAAAGAAAACTTCATAGAAGGCTTCTGCATTCACACTGCAAGTTATTCTGAGAAGCTGTTTGCATTATTATTATGAGGCAAATCTGGCTCTCTAACAAACCTGCTGTGGATTAGGAACTATTAGGTTCAGTTTCACTGTACCCGTGTGTACAACTGATATGATTACAGGCATACAGGGGGTGATAAACAGGCTCCTCAATGAACATACTTCCACCTAGCTGGCTTGAAAATTGATCAGTGAGAACCCATAACTGGAAAGGAAAAGGTGGAAAGAGATTCAGAGTGCATTTCTCATGAATATCTCTGTGAAAGGCATGCACACATAGTTGTTGATGAGAAAATTTCATTCAGGATATTCCCCCTGTGAACAGGCAGCCCCTTCCTCCTATGCAGCATAACTAAACTGCTCTAAAGTCTCTCTTACCAGATCCAAGAACTGGCCACCCACGTTTACTGAAATCAAGTATATAATCTTACATGTTTCACACCAAGCTTTTGTGCAGCACTTCTCTGCTGGTATTTTGTGTGTGTGATTTTTTTCCTTTTTTTTCTTCTGAGGGTTGATTCTGGTGTATAAATCCTGCAGAAGCAGAAAGGTAACAGATGGTTGCTGGAGCCACGCCACAGAAAAAGCAGTGGCTGACAGGATCTGTTATCCTTTAGCAGCTGCAGATAAAACCTTGACAGTTTAGGATAAAATTTCATTAAAAAAATGTAGCTGCTGACAAATGAAAAAACACATCCACCAGAGAAGACTATGCAAAGAACATTTCATCCTGCAGAGATGATTTCATGCATTTAGAAGAATTTCTATATACATGAGAGATGAAATGCCTTGCCTCAAGAGAGGTTCTGCAATTTGGCTACCCATAGCAAACTCAGTTAGGACTGTAAAGCCAGAGGAGAAATCAAATCCCCTTTTCCAACTTTTTCCTTAAAAAGCTATCTGACAGCAAAATGTCTAAAGGATCCCCTTTTGTGTGCAGCCAGAGCTTTAAAAGACATTTGGCAGTTACAGTGATGCAGAAAAATGTCAAACCTTCCCTGTTAAAAGCTATTGTAAGAGATCACAGAACTATACGAAAACTTCAAAAGGCATAAAAAGGGTAAGCTCTTACAAAAGTCAAATTCTTGCAGGGAAAAAAAACCCCAAACATTAATTTTAAGGTCATCCAAGGCCATAAATGTAGCTATGGCGATACTCACATGTATGTAATTACAGGATCACTGAACAACAAAGGCCACTTCTATCCATAAATCATTGGATGTGAATCCCAACTAACTAAAACAGTTCAAACATTTTGTGTCTTCAACTACAATAAACTGCACTGACAGCAAAACACCTGTTGTGAGGAGGCCCAGACACCCTGACTGTATGCAAGCACAAAAGAAGGTCACTCATGTTTCAGCTCTGCAGCTCCAAGCAGTGAACCAGGATGGGCATAGCAGCAATATCACTTGGCTGACAGGAAAGAATCAACATCCCACAAAAACAAAGGCCTGGAAGTTGCTCCAGGCTCACCTTACACTCCTAGCAGACATCTCCCAGCCTTGCAGAGAGTCAAGAAAAGAGCCCACTTTTCACATAAGCAACAAGAGCTGGAATAAGTAAGGCTAATGGATCAGCACAGATTCTGAGAGAGTAACAGTGAAACATTATACAACCCTTGCTAACAGAAGGTAAGGGGGTTGCTTTTACTAAAAGACTGTGTCGTAACTGTGCTGTTGGTACTCATTCCTCTCGATTCCACCAACACTTACACATGCAGTCACTTTTCCTTAGCTGCAGCTATCCAGATCCCTCCACTTCACTGCATGGTAAAGACAAACATGACCCCCAAACTGTTAGCAGTAGATGGCAAGCTAAGCAGCAAGTCATCCCACTGGTGCTGCAGTGGCTTAAAAAAACCAACCAACCAACCTCAAACAAGTAGAAAGAACAAATATTTCACAGTAAGTCTAGAGACTAGGAGTTTCCCTGGCAACAATGGCTGCAGTTTGCTATGGTATCAGTGGTATCTTTAGCTTCCTAGGAAACCACTTGCTTAATGCTAAGAACTGTGATGCAGCTCTAAAATTCACTTGTTCATTGAGCTCCTGAAGTGGGGCAATGGAGCGGGGCGAGAAAGAACAATCTAAGTGAAAGTGCTGAGATATCACCAGGGGCATGACAATGCATCGGAGAAATAAACTTCACATCAGGCTCTGATCCCAAAGGAGGGCTACAAAAATGGTGAAAGGCCTTGAAGGGAAGCCATACAAGGAGGTCACTTGGTCTCTTCAGCCTGGAGCAGACTGAAGGGAGACCCCACTGCAGTCTACCCCACTGCAGTCTACCAACTTCCTCTCAAAGGGAAGTGGAAGGTGGACACCAACCTCTTCTCTGTGGTGACCAGTACAGAACCTGAGGGAAGGGCATGAAGGTGTGTCTAGGCAGATTTAGGTTAGATGTAAGAAAAGATTCTCCACCCAGAGGGTGGAACAGGCTCCCCAAATACTCCCCAAATACTGGTCACAGCACCAAGGCTGACATAGGTCATGAAACATGTGAACGATACCCTTGGGCACACGGTGTGACTTTTGGGGTGGTCCTGTGCAAGGTCAGGAGTTGGACTTCGACGATCTTTGTGGGTCCCTTCCAGCTCTGAATATATAATGATTCTGTGATGTTGAGTGAGCTGGCAGAGATGTCTCTATTCCCATCTAACATGTTTAATCCACACAGAGCTGAGGCACTTAACATTAATATCTTAATTTATAAAAGCTATACAGTTATTAGGAACAGTTATTATACAGTTATTAGAAACTAATAAAAGTTGTTGATCATTCTTTTCCTTCAAACATTTTTAGCTCCACTCTACACCAGAAATGCTTTTTCAGCAAACTCTTTGTGTTATTATCTTACAGAAATGTCCTGCACTCTTTATGTTGGCTTTTGTTTCCTGTTTATAAAATAGTTGTGCTATATCACACTGAGGTCCAGCTTCTAAAACTAACAACCCCTGCATGGCACTTTAGGTCTCAGTATTGAGGATGACTTTCAGTTGCTTCTTTTAATGAAAAAAATTGAGACTAAGTGTCCTGATTTTATCCAGCTTCTTCAAAATTTCCCCCATTCATCTTCTCAACCCAACATACTTCTCCCCCCTCCCTCCCACCATGTTTCTCATGGAAGTAAAAGCAAGATAATCCTTTGAACTTCAAAGCACCTTAAAAATTTAACTTATTCTCAATGTCCCTGGAAACAGTAAGGTCATTATTATCCATTTGGCTGATGAGATGTCCAAGAGCTACTACTGAGAAGCTACTTACGTAGTTTATCTTGCCAGGAGATCGTAACAGCTTACATGAGCCCAGTAAAGCCTGGAAGTATGATTTTTCTTCATGTTTTTAATGTCTTGTTAGAAAATAAAACATTTCCTGGCTCTTACAGCCTGTCATCACAGAAAGGCACCACACAGATTTTGCATTTGTCAAAGTTTGCAAATGAGCCACAGGATGCAGAAAAAAATGTGTGGCAAACAAAGGCAGAAACTGCACTGAGATGTATATTTGCCATTAGCAGCTCAGTTAACGATAGGCAAAAACCATAAATGAGATATGGACAATGAGGTACCTGCGTCTTCCTGGATGAAAGAAGCCATTAAAATACACAACAGCTGAATAAAGAAAGAGTGGAAAGGGCTTTGTTGCTGTTCTTCAATTGGCAGAGCAGCACCAGGGAGGAAGGAGGGCAAGATGTAACAAACTGGCTGAAAACGCAAACATCAGTCTCATCTCCCCCCCAGTTATTAGATGTACATTTACCAACACTACATGGCACTCCTGCCAGCATTCTCCTGAATGTCCTGCATTGTGCCAAGTATGTAAGCGACCTGTTACCTCTCTCTCTTCAGCATAAAGGAAAGGAACTACCTTTTGGTAGAGGGAGAGGATTGGAAGAACTAAACTTGCAGATCAAAACAAGAAACAAGGCACTATCTCTCTCAAAATTATACCCTGCAAACTGCACAAATAACCTACCAAATAAAATGGCTCGAAATAACCTGTTCTACTCTGCTCATATTTTAGGAACTGTAAGCACTCATGGATAGACTCAATATTCAAACTACATGAACCAGGACAATCTGTGTTACTGTAATACATCTAAATTAAGATGTTGTGTGATTGCAGTAGGGCAAGTTTGCTAATGCTAGGAGCGGATTTCCTTGAAGACAAGATGGAAACAAAACTGAGTGGTCTCCTGCACTGTCAATAAAATGGTACTAGTCAGAAAGGAGAGAAAGTGTGCAGTAATGCTTTATGAGCTAAAAGCACAGTCACTTCATTCCTGTACATTACAGATCACAGATCGTTTTTTAAAATTTTTTAGTTTGGCTGGGTTGTTTAACTCCCCATGCATTTCTCCTTGAGAAAGGAGAGTACTAAAACAATATGGGGCAAATTCTAGAGAGAAAAAAATAGCAAATACAGATGAGTGCTTCTGTGCATACTGAATTGCATTTGCTGCACTATGAAATGACTCCACCTGTGTTCAATACCTCCCCAGCCATTTACAAACCAACTCAATACAAACAGTGGAAAGAAAGGAACTATGTACTCAAATACACACAAAAGTAAGTTTTACAAGTTCTAGATATCAATTCTCTACCCCATTGTATGCTGACTTGCATGGACCAGTTAGATCCTTGTTTATTTTGCCATGCTCAAGACAGAACTAAATATCCCCTAGGAAATAGTTTTCCAGCCAAGGTTTCCAGTCAAGTCCCAAAATACCAAACTAATAGACTATAGGATAGGTTCTATGGATTCCATCCTCACCTACTTTAAATAAGCAGGTTTCATTCTAAATTACCTTAATCAGAAAATGGAAAGAGAAACAGATTGCTACTATGTTTTCTGAAAACTAATTTGCACACTAAGTAAAAATTCCTGCCTTCCATGTAGAAAAGATGTGTATGAAAAATTGCATTGTGCTCCAAATTTGCTATTCGTGAATTTGGTGTATTTTATGCGGTTTAGACTCTTCAAATTTAATCTTTTAGGGTCAGTTTTTCATACTCAGAGGAGTATTCATTAGATCTTGATTTCTACATAGGGAAAATAAATCTGGTATTTCCTTGCTGAATGGAAGATACACTTAGACACAGAGCTACAAAATGAGCATTCTCAAACACTGTCTGTTTGGTTCTACCAATACAAGGGTCCTGGGCCATGTAAATTTGATGAGAAAAAAAAAATCTTAGCAGGGCATTAGTAGAACCTAGAAAGTTGAACCATTTACTTCTGGAGGTAAGTCTCCACTGCCAACATTTACACACTCTGATTCATTAAAAGCACATTTCCCATGGTATCCTCACTACCACCTCCTTTGGAGAATCACCTTAATGTCACATAAGGGTAAGAGGGACCTTTGAAAACTATTAAGTGAAAAGAAGAGCTGCCCATCAAGCACTGTATCACATAAAAGCACAAAGGAGTATCTGTAAATCCTGTTGTGTCTCATCCAGACTAGGAACGTGAACTTCAACCTTCTAGACCTTGGATTAGAGTTATGCCAGAAACTCAGCAATGTTACAACCAATCTCTTGGGATTCTGAAAAACCCAGCCCATGTCTCAGGCCTGAAAACAGCAGTGCTGCATAGTGCTGCCACCAGCTATACCACAGTTACAGCAAGGTCTTCTACCTCACCAGAGTTTTCCTTCTAAAGGTCACAACCCTTCCCAAAAAACCTACGAGACATGTTCCCATTGAGACTTCCAACTTCCCACACATGCAGGTTTATACTGCTATTTTCTTACCTCTTTAGACCTGGCTGCTATTCAGATTTACAGGAGACTAACACTATTAACACCAGAACAATCCTGAGTGAGTTAAAATATATGGAGAACACTTCTGCAGAAATATTTATCTTTCAGCAGGCTGTGTTCCAAACTCTGTGTGCAGTTTACTGGAGTCTTGTAAGCAGTTTACTGGAGCACAGAAATTTAACTAGAGTTTATTTTACTTCTATCATTTTAGCTGCAGAAAAAGAATCCTCTCTAGCTTGTACTTTGCAAATGAAGCATATTTTTGGAAAAGAAAAAAAAAATCAATTTTGAAACTTACATTTCGCACAAAATGTTCTGATCTAATTTATATTCTTTCATAAATATAAAGAAAGACAATTTAGAAGTTTAGAAGCTAGACAGCACTATCATATTCTGCTTAGGAGGAATTTAAGATCAGCAGAGGTAATGAAATGGGAAGTTGACTGTGAAAGTGCAGAACAAAGCAGACGCATTTCAGGGTATTACAGTTAAATCATGCAATACCTGGAAAGTTCTGTTTCTATTCTGACCTACACCCAGACAGTTCTAAAGGTGAGAACTACTATAAGACATCAGTTTTTGAGTTTTTTTAAAAAATGAGAGCCCAATCGCTATTGCAGTCTGTTCAATAATGAAATGAGCCTTCTACAGCTTCATTCATCTAATTACCCCACTTTTCCTGAAAAGATAGTTCCAAAGGTTCTGAAACACATTAAAGTTGAAGACATAAAGGAAACTTTTAAGTTTAGATCAATACAATTTTCAATGCAATATGCAGATGGACACTGAACTCCGAAATCAACTTTGGTAGCCATAACAGATTGTATTCCACATAATACTTGCTGTTAAATCAGCTTCTTGCCAGCTGCTTTGCAGGAGATGACCTGTGTAAACTGGTATGTAAATAGGAACAGGTGAGAAGTCACACAACAATGAAGGAAACATGTAGACTGGAACATCAAACCAGACACAGTGAGTTCATAACCAAGCAAAAAAACTGGCACCACAAAAGCTCATTGGTATTTTACCAAAGGATGTGAAAACGTTCTATTTTTCATCCATTCTGCAGTAAGTGTAATTTATCAGCAGCAGTACCTGCACATGGTTTCTTAGTAGGATAAAACCTCAAAAATTAAGTAATTTTCAAGCCTAGATTTTGGAGCAAAAACTGGAAGGCACACAGACTGACAATTTGTATTTCTAGGACTCCCCAGTTTCCCTAAAGTTTAGGATGAGACAAAATAAAATTAAGGATTAAAATAAAACAAAAAAACCCTCCATAATATAGGAATAGACAAACCATGGATAATTTGCTGGTGCCAAAAGAGCGATGAATCTTTCTTCATGAAAGTAGGCTGGAAAATATCACATTAACATATATTTCTAATACTTTAAAATACTCAAGACTTCTCTCATTCACAGTTCAGTAAGAATCAAATAATTATTAAAAAAAAAATTGTGTTCTTTCCCTCCCTATTCCACTTTTTTGTATAAGAGATTATGGCATGAAACAGTCTATATCACAGCCCTACAGCATATTTTTGTTCCTTTTTTGATATGAAATAAACATAAAAGAATGCTCTGAAGAATCAATCTGTAACCACATCAACTGTAATAATACCAGCTTTTCCATTTCCCATATGTAGAACTTAATTTTTATTTCTGACAGTTATAATGGGCTTATTTCCTTTTCAAACAACAAAGCCTCAGACTCTCCAAAAGTATACATGTGAAGGTAAAAAAGTATAAAAGTATACATGTAAGTAAAGGTTTTACTACCTGTTTAGGAGTTCATATGAGCTAACAGTCTACCTGCATAAATTAAAAATTATCTTCTGCCACAAACTTGATTGTTAGTTTCTTAATCCGTTTTTATCTTTTTAAGTCTTTCTCCTAAATTTTAAGTTAGTGAACATTAAACTGCAATTTATGACAGTTGGATGAAGAAGAGCAGATGTTGAGCTAAAATTCTGTTTGCCAAATGTCAGCTCGGAACATGTATTTAAAACTGGAGTACTAGTTAAGACAAACTACATGGTGAAAACAATAGAAAAAATTGTCAACTACATCAGTGCCTGCCAACCATTTTTCTGGGACTTCCGATGGAAATTCTGCCCGAACTGAAGATTCCAGAAAATGATGTTCAGTTTTAGGAATGCTAATTGCTTATTAGGGTGAGTATTTCTCTTCTGGACATCTATTTTTTCATTTTGAGCTGACTGATACATAGGAATTGTTAACTGAAAGCCTGCAATTAGCATGCTTTTGTCTTGCAGATTTTCCTCTGCTAGTGTGCCTTTGTTTGGACCTCTGGCTGGACAGGTAGGTTCAGTGTCTGAAAATGATGCCATTCCCCTCCACAACTTGTTACAGTCACAAAACATTCCAACTAAACAGCCAGCCAAAGCAGCAACAAGGCTGTAAGGAAACCTGTAACTCAGTTGACCAAGGCCATCAACATGGTTTTTTTATTCTTGCTGCATGAGCTGTAAATGTTAAACCTGGAGGCATACAATGCAACAACACAGCCAATGAAAGCCTTTTTTGCATTTGGGCCATGTTTTCCTTTACCTAGTTATCCTTCCCACATGCTACCCTCAATAATTTCTGTCCTTCCATATTATTTTTTCAAGCCTCTTGAAAGTCTTCCATCTTATAATTTCTACACTTGTAATCTATCCATATTTTTGCAAACTATTCACAGAAATCAACACGCTAAAAGCATCCTGATTGCTTTTGTTACTTTCTCCAAACTCCTTTCAAATTTTCAATTTCTTTCCAATAGCTGAATGATCAGCAACTGCTGTAGGCCACAGAAGAGTTTCACAAGCCAGTTTGCCTAGGTGGACTATGGCTTCTGGGGACTAAGGCATAATATAATTTGTTCTGTTTCTGACATTTCCTTATCAGAATTATTTGAAGCAACAAGCAAGGCCAGAAATACTATCAAATGAACGAGATCAAGAGTAATTCAAATGTATTTTACAAAAGTTATTTTATGCAAATTCCCAATCCATCTAATAGTAATCAGTAATAATATTTCATGGTCCCCTCTAAAGAGTTTATGAAGTTCAATTTATACTCGGATGCCTGCTCACTCTTATTTTATCTACAGAAATCAACACTCATGAATGCATGAATGCACCACAAGACAAGAAAGAACCAAAAAAAGGCAAATGAAAAATATATAAGAAGAAATCTTCCTTTAAAAGCACATATCCTATACATTACCTGGTTAACAGTTGTGAAGTGATAGCAGAGCAACTAAACACAGACAACCTTTTCTTAAAAACACATTATGTCTAAGACCTGTAGAGATACTGTAAATATTTCTTGCCTGTCTACAGAGAATAGTGCCTTCAGCATCTTCATGCTTCTCCTAAAAACATTTCATATGGATTACAGTTACTTTTCCTGTTGTTTAGTGCACTCCTAATGCAATTTTATTTAAGTTTGAACATGAGACAATTAGAAAGCAAAGCTCTTTTTCCTCCATGGACTTTTATATTCTGGAATACAAATATATCAAATTACCACTGTTTCAGAAAAAGACTTTCCCTCTCATTACCAATGGAGTATTCGATTTGTATTTTTTCCAAATTTCTGGCGAAAAAGCTAAGGGAGAACAAAAAGGGTTGAAGACAGAAGTTTTCTCCACAAGTAAAACTCGACAATGGTAGAAGTAGCTGCAAGTGGTTATGTTTGATGTGCTGTAAACTGTTACCTGCTGTTGTGTTCCTGGGTGGAAAGAAAGGAAGAACTACTACAATGCAGAGAATCAGTTTATAATTTTTTTCTTTTCAATTCAGAGAAAGAAGTCTTTTCAAATTGTTGCTTAAAACACCTCCAGCATTTTTGTTGCTGGCAAATTTTTGGGCTCGCCTACCATTAAAATACACATAGCAATAAATAAATCAATCCATCAATCACATCACCTGCCACAGAAAAACATCGGCATAACACTTTCAACAAGTTTAAACTCAAATTATCAAAGACGCTTTCTTTCCAATCAGACAACTGAACAAAATCCCAAAGTGTACTGAGGATTCCAGCTAGAATTTCTGTTGCTGTTATCACATAAGTTCAATAATTGACCAGAAACATTTATCTTTATCTGCCTGCTTCGGCTACAAAGTTTGCTCCTTGCACCTTCCCTAAGTAGATGAGGATGTTCATTAGCAACATTAAAAGCTGGCTATACATTTGAAAAGCATGTATAGTAACAACCATTTCTGCAATGCTGGAATCATACATTCTGTTACCATATACTGGCATTGGAAGCCTGTGTAACACACAGGGTGAAATATAAGCCTGGTTATGTGCTGCTTCCACATTGCACAGTCTCATTGCGCAGTATCAAAATATCATTTTCTGCAGCATTTATGAACATTAACTACAGACAAACCAAGAACTTGGGCAACTTCTGCCCAAGAAGCAACTTGAAAGTTCAATCCACAATGGTTACAAAGTCAAAACAGTCACACCACTTCTCCCATTTTCAGAGAAAATTAAGTTTCCTTGAGCTTTTGAGGGGTGGCACTACCGAGAGCAGGCTAAACGCGCATTCAAGATCACACCTATCACCTCACTGCACAGAAGAGCAGGTGAGAGCTTTTCCAAGGTAAATCATTCTGTAAAGCTCTTAGATACACAAAGTCTTTCATGTACCATTCCAGGTGCTTCTTTTTATATTCAACAGCAGAGAAACACACAAAGCAAATCCACAATCACAAACCTCCGCACGCCAAGAGAAGACAACAAGAAGGTTTCACCCACCTGGGATCTTTCTGTATGCTATCAATGGAAGGTGACCTGGCCAAGGTCCCTTCGGGTGGGATGGCCGGCCCCGATTTGCTGTATGGTGACTCAACAGAAGGACAATACTGCAGCTGTCGGTAGGGGTCTGCGTAACTGGCGGCTGGGCCGGCCGCATAGCTGGCCCTCTGGAAGGTTGCTGTGGCGTTCTGTGTGCCGTGCTGGCTGCCTGTGCGCTGTAAGGGTACGGAGTCGACACCAGGGGAAGATGGGGCTACGACAGGAAAGTAGGGACAAAGTAAAAAATTGAGGACCTGTTCACAGAAATGGTTAACCAGGTCTAGGTAGAGGAAAAAAAAACAAACCAACACACACATATAAAAAAGGGGTTCAAAAAGAATGAGAAAAACAAAACAAAACAAAAACAAAAGAAACAAGCAACATTGTCATTTTCAAAACCATAGAAGGAAATAACCGTCAAACAAGTTTCTAAATGACATGTCAGTTCTAGACTAGAAGATCTTAACACCAGTTAAACAAATCGTAGCAGTGCTTTCACCTGGGGTTTTAACTGCAGTAACATGAGATTAAAGAAGTGCAGAAGCAGCATGGGTATAATCAAGCTAAGGGTCGCAACCACTGAGTGAGGCTTTTGCAGTCCTTGCACGGGTGAAAGTCAGTCAGATTCCCTGGAAGAAGGAGAGTCAAACCAGGCTCAAGGCTCTATGGCAGAAGAAATACCCAGCCATCCCAGACTTGTAGTCCTGGTATCCATAAAGCAGGTAAAACCAGACACCTGCCACGGAGAGTCGCTACATATGCTTAGTTAACCCACCTCTGCAAATTTCACCTTAAGCTAAGACTTAGGAGACTGTACTGTTAACTCAGTCTGAAAAAGAGCTAAACACAAGGTGGTCATGTAGATGTCTTCATGCCTGCCAGCAAAGGCTGCTCTTACCCACCACAGCTCAAGATTAATGCATTACCAGTTTTGAGCAGTTTAACTAACAGCTTTAAACTGACTTAATGCTTTTGAACTCAAAAATCTTATTAATCTCTCTTGTACCCATTATCTTTCTGTTACAGCACAGGGTAGTGAAGATCCAGTCTGCTTTATGACTCTTAGTAAACATGCAATATTTTTGAACCAAAGTCCAGTTATTGGCAAATGGATTATCACTGTAAGGGCTAAAGGAAATACAAATTAAATGCTGGCTCTGCTCACAAGGAAATTTGGACTTTGAAGTGGCATATGAACTCATGGTAGCTTCCATTCCCTCCTGTCTCAAGACAACAAGAATACTTTCGTCAAAAGGAATGGCCCAGGTTCAGGGCCTCTTTTAGCTGGGTCCAATTCGTATCCCAAACCACAGACAAAACTACATATTGGAGAGAGAGGTTTTATAATAGACTTCCCAAACATTTCTCATTAATATTCACATTTAAAAATAAATATTTAATGTATTACAGGTATGCAAAAGGGACTTCAAGCATTTTATCTCAAAATGTCAGCAAATGATTTACACTGAGCTTTAAATACAATTACTGCAGTTTTGTATGACCTCGTACCTGTCAAAGTTACAACACTCGAAAATTTTATATTTATATCAAATCTTTATTCTCTTTTATTTTTTTCTTATGGTTCTGAAGTATTTAATTTTGAAGCAACAAGTATCATAACTTTACCACAAACATAGGTAAGTGGGATCACCCACTTATCTAATATTCCATCCCTGGAAGTGCTCAAGGCCAGGCTGGATAGGGCTTTGAGCAACCTCATCTAGTTGAGGGGGGTCCCTGGTCACTGCAGAAGGTTGAAACTAGATGACCTTTAAAGGTCCCTTCCAAACCCAAGCCAGCCTATGATTCTATGATTCCATTTACTTACACATATCACAACATTTTTCATGTATTGTTCTGGTTTAATTGCTGGTGCGTATATATATATATATTTCCTAAATGAGACATACAGACCTTTTCATAAGACTGCATCAATTCAAATGCAATAACATAATTAGCATATTTAAACACTCCATGCACAAATCATGCTAAATTCAGTGTTAGAAAGAAACAAGTCAAACATCATATTTTAACAGAAAATACAGGGTTCAAAACCAAAATTGGGTGCCTTATGAGAAAAGTAATAAAACAAGTTAGAGAAAATGCTTGAAATATTTTCAACTGGAAAAGCAAAAATGTAATTGCATACTGACATAGCATACTCTTTAAGCACTGCCACTCTGTAGAACAGGCTGTTACCTTTTAACAAATTATATGGGGAATTGCAAAAACCTCCTATAACACAAATACTGCTGAAACCGAGAACTTCATTGTAATGTTGATTGCTTTGCAAAATATTCCACGGTATTTCCTTCAACTCCTTTGCAAAACAGTTCAACGGAAATCGTGTTTGTTTTTAAATTATTTGAAAAGTTTTCTATTTTCCCTTTTGTCTCATTATCAAAATAGGTATTTATATGAACTGAAACTAGCTGTCACCCTAACACCTACAAGCTTTTCAAGTCACTCTGATTCATTTTTCAAATTATCTTTCTAGCAGACTGCTGCTTCCTTTTGTATTTTATCACAATGAACATGGAAGTGCCATATTCAGAATGAGAGTAAGACAAATCTATGACTTAAACATTCAAGATTAAGCTTATTTGGACAGTACTACCCAGATCAATTAAGAGAAAAACAAAAAACTCAAACAACTAACACTTCAGAATAACTTCTACATCTAATCTGACTACAGTCACTTACTTTCTTTTTATTACAGTACAAGGGCTATGCTTTAGCAGACATTTTTATACAAGTAATTGCACGTAAAACTGAAGCAAAATCATCTCCTATCAATACACTTCCCTTGCTCAAACGAATGCCGTTGTCAGCCCAACCCACTGACTGAAGTGTGGCTTTTTAGGCTACTGGTAAACTATTGAGATCTCCTCTCTCTTCAGCTATTAAAACAGCAAAACCATAGTGGTTGTATCTAATAAATAAATTCAAAAGCCTCACCCAGCATAGTAAATCTTCACTGAGCACAGGGGCATCCAGAAGGCAGACACTTGGAGTGGACAAGAAAGCATTCACAAACCAAGTACATTTGTAGATGGTCATGCAACTTTTTTACCTGTTCTTAAATTGAAGACACTTACCCCTTTCTCTAAATTTCTCTAACTTTTGCATTCGACTCTCTCAAATCCAAGCCAGCTACACCTTGACCAGAATCAGCTTGGAGTAGCTAAGACACAATATCACTTCAAAGATCAGGGGTTTGCCCTAGCCAAGGAAGAGAGGGACAGGAAGGAATTGCCCTGTTTCTGGAGAAATGGGCTGCTTTTCCCTCTCCCACCAGCCTGGGATCTGGTTTGGTTGAAGCAGAGTCATGGTCAAGTCACATTACTGCCCGGGGTCTAAGGCTGACCCTATTCTGCCCCTGCATAAGGGTAAAATCAAAGTCATAACCAGACTTAAAAATACTGTATCATCTCAGCCTCTCACTACGCCAATACCAAAATCACATCCCCAGCAAATGGAGTGCCACACAGACATTTAGTATGTTCTTACAAACCTTTACAAAGAGAATAAAAAGTCCCTACTAACTGTAACAAAAACCCTCCAAAGATCTGATATATGCCCTAATTATGGTTTGCTTGATTGCAGAAATAGCAAATAGAAAAGCCAGTCTCTATAATTTTCTATGGCTTTTGCATAGTATTAACAAAGATATCACAACTTTTATCTTAATGCTGATAATTTACATATATCACTAAATACACTCACAGGCTCCTAATGTGATATGCAACATAGAAATTCACTTTCAGATTTTGAATGTTCTTTTCATATCTGTGACTGATGTTAGAAACAACTAACATAATGTAAAAAGCAAGAACATATTGATCAAGGCAGGGATACTATTGCACTACACCTGAATATCTTAGGGAGATAAAGTTCATATAAGAACTGCTAAAAAGTTCAGACTTTCTGAAAGTCAGAGGGCATTTTGCCCAGTTAGGACAAGAAGGATCAAACCTTCATAAAGAATAAACTCATTTATGAGAATTATCTTGCTACACCTGCTTGTTGAAAATTACTCAGCTGATGCTGCTATTTGATTTGTGGATATTACCCTGCAAAATTTTCCTCTTATTATTTGATAATAGACATTCAGTTCCTGTGTTAACCTTCTCCTAGTGCTTTCCATATAGATTTTAAAATTACTTTCTGGGTTTTTTCTTCACTGATTTGCATATGCTGTTGACTTACACTCTAGCATGAAAGTTGAAAATTAGATCCCAGTAAGATGTCTTTTCAGTGTAAGGTATGTCCATTATCCCTCTGGGAATTCATAAATGATATAAATGCAGTGCATTCTGTTGGTAGCAAATCTATAGGAAGATTTATAAAAGAGGTACTAGTCCCATCTAACACATCATAAAAATAACAGACCACATTCTCTGTCAATTAAGAAAAAACTCATCAAGTTTTGGGGATACAAACACTTTTCTCAAAACTGAAGTAAGTGTTTTAAAGCATGCACCAGCTTTCTTGCAACAGAAGTTTACAAAATAGGTTATAATCAAGCTAGTAGCAAATCAGCAAACGAAAATAAAAAGTGCAAACAGTCCAGTTTAACACTGTTCACAATGCATGGTATTACATGTAACAATAATGTAATAATCATGATAATAAATCTGCTTAGCAGTTACTTTCAGAAGCACTTTTCCACATGAGAAGTATAAAATTTCAGAGAAATCTATGATTGAGGGAAATGGAAAATATTTTTTTAGGGAAAACCCTCTTGATTGATGTTACCAACTACCTCTAAGGTTAAAATTCTATGAAGGCACTATCGCTCCTCTGTTCAAAGTATACATGCAAAGGAATTTTGTACTTCAGACATGCAAACTGAGAGCAAAACAAAAAAAGCCAACACAAAAGGATTTCAAGATACAAAGCTCCAATTTAGATTTAAAATAGGACTCTATGCAAATGCCAACACCACAGAAGTTTCTGTATGTCTACAACTTTGCTACGGAACTTCTTGCAGTCAAAACAGGAAAACCACTGCCAAGATTACCACAATTAGTTTATCTCATTTTCCATTTGCTCCTCCCTCACTTCTCTGCACTCTTCATTTTGTCCTATTTAGTTGATCTTGCAATCAAAACTCCAGTCTCCCAATCCTCAGCCAGAGACAAACAAAAAGAATCTGTTAGCAATTCCCTTGCACCTTCATGCAATGGGCTCCTCCCCAGTGTCTTGGAGTGACTTTATAATGTATCTCATATCCTTATTTTATGCCACAAAATGAATTTTATGCCTGTAAAACTGAACTAGAGAGGAAAGAGAAAAAAACCCAGCTAGAAAAAACTTTTTCAAAACAGTCCTGTGTTTGAAGGTCATAGACTTCACCAGTGTTGATGTTTTCTTCTTAGCTGTCGGCTCTGAGTTTATTTTTTTCCTTCTGACTGGGAGTTTTTCCCAGGCTTGGGGACTTTTTTTTTCCTTGGGAAGGAAACAGAGCATTGGACCTTCTGTTTTTTTTTTCCAGGATTTCTTTTGTGGGTTTTTTTTTCTATTTTTCAAACTTACACACCCAGTCAGCCAGCCTGTGCTTTCAACACATCAGCCACTTAGGGGTTCCAGGATTGTTCCACCTAATACTTTCTGCTGGCTCCAGCTTTCTCCAGATAGACCTATTTTGTGTACATCAGGGGAAATACAACCCCTTCTCTCCAGTCAGCTCCACCACACTCAGCTCAGTGCCTTCAGCAGCTGCCATGGCAAATTGCAGGTGTGCCTGCTGTACCAGGTATGTCTTTTTAAGGGAACGTAACACACCATACAGAGGAAATGCAGGCAGACTAAAGACATTGATACTGAACAGCATGGTATACAGAAAAAAGGTCTCTTTTCCACCCACGAACATGTTAGTCATAATTTCCTCAAGTACTAGTTATACCTGGCAGTCGCATCTACTTGTAATTAGTATGTCTACAAGCTGTTGCAAGCAGGTATTCAGTAGTATTTTTATCATCAAATGTTTTCATGACATGGTGAGGAGGAAGCCTTTTTATCAGGGCAACATCCCTGTGTCTACCAGACATCATCACAGGAGATTTATGTTTTTCACACCTTCCCATCTCATTTTCAAAACCAGAGGTAGCTGTTTAACTGCTTATGCTATTACTTCTGTAAGAAATACACAGGGCACCTCCAAATTAGTTAACAGGTTCATTGCCACTGCTGGCACTTGCAGAGTATTAAACCTAATGAAGGTCATAAACATATTCAAATTGAGCATACATTCCAATAATGAATTATTAACCATTTGCTATTTTATTCTTTCAAAAAATCTTAAAATCATCTCCTTCTGATATTGATATCATCAGGATTTCAATATCTACGTGCTGCTGTTTTGCTGGAGAACAACGCCTTGATTTAGAGAAATCAACAAAACATCACTTGTGCTCTGCATATTGTGGTGTTCAATAAGTCTTCTTACAATGAAAAGCTCACAATCTTTGAAAACTGAAGAACTAAAGTTGCTACTTCACTGATGTATCTTTTCGCTTCCATTATCTAACAGTGTTCATTACATCTAATACTAATTGTAACAATTTAAGCACCTTTCTTTGCTTAGAAACTGATGTTTTTCTGTAATGAAGGAGGAATCACTTGCAGAAAATATTGCTTCCTTGGCTTCTAAGCAATTCCTCTATTTACAGAACAGCTGTTATCTGGTCAACATTCTCACACTGTGTTTTAATTTTTTTGATGCTTATTTTTTGTTTGAGATATGTACCTTTTTTCCTTCTATTGAAGGGAAGATATATATATATTTTCTTTCTTCTAATTTCAGAAGATGTACAACTGCCATTGCCTAGTCCTCAGCATATGGAATAATTTTCTTAATCACCAATTTAGATTTGGCATTTCTTTACTACTTATTATTTTATTTTTGGGTTCAAAAGTGTGATTAGCTGGTGTCAATCTGAAATCACCTGGCCACTCCAGGCAATGGAAGCAAATACACACCTTATGAATTAAGTAATCTCTAAGGATTTTTGTACCTCTAAGCAAATTTTAATGCAGAAATAGGCAGACTAGTAAATCACTGAGCAGGAATGGTGACAAATTTTCTATCTTAGAAACTTGTATTTCAGTTCAATAGATACAGTGCCTGAGATGAACAAGTTCCAATTCAAGTTTATTTTGCAGTAATACTTAATGCAACTTCTGTGAAACCTGAGATCTGGTACAAGGTTTCACAGTTGTGCCCAATCTTCTCCAATTCTACATCCTTCCCTCAGAGTCATCCTCCACAGTCAGGTTCAGATTTACATAGTATCCATCATGGTAACACAGCCTGTATCCCAAAAGCTGTATTTCAAAACCACATACAGCTAAACAATCACTTTAAAATCCACATAGCCCAAGGGGACACCAGGGTTTTACGCAGGTATTAGAACTGCCCAAGCAACTACATACTATTTCAGATTTCCAGCTCAAGGCTGGAGTGACTTCCTTCCCTGTTTACAAGCAAACAGGAGAGAAGCCTCATTCTCAAGTTATCAGTATTAAAAAATAAAATACTCCTTTTCCACCTCCAGGAACCAACTGCATTATAAATTTGCCAGATTTTAATCTCACTACTATATGCAACTTTCACTCTCAGTCTCAGTTTCTAGCATGTTTCAGTGATGCTGCCTCTGCACAAAAAAAGTGGTGCATTATACATAATGTGATAATCAAATGCCAGCTTTGGCTGCTAAAGGTTTTATTGCCAAGATCTTTTCTCAGATTGTGTCTTCTCTCTCTCTGAGTTGCATCCCTCCATTTGGGGAGAACATGCAGTTTAATTCCTTTGTTACAGGAGCATTTAGACAGAGAAATCAACAATTACTACTACCCTTAAAAACAACTGCCCTTTCAGAAAGTAACAGAGTAAAATTCACATGCAAAGTTTCTCAGTAGAGAGAAAATTCAACCCTGAGCAATGGCACTCTGAGACCTATACATCATCTCTCTGTAGTGCCACATGGTTTCACAGTCTGTGCATGGGACAAAATAACCCAGTCACAGTAAAACCACAGACACGCTACAGCACTTAGACTAGCACACTGCCAGTAAGTTTGTTTTCAATCCTAAATCATCTTCTCTTGAAATCCTTGTTATAATATCCTGTCCACGTGCCCAGCATAAAACTGAACACATGGACGAGAGTAACAATTAGTATCTAAAAAAAGGTATAAATGACACAATAACAGATTAACAGCCTGCACTGCATCATGCTGCAGCCATCAAGCACATGGATGTCTTCTTCAGATTTTGACTTATTTAGTATGCTGTAATCCTAAGTAATAAAGTGGCTACTAACTGGTGTTTCTTAGGACACCTTACTGAACTTCAGCTATTTTAATTAATAGTTTGCACCTGGAATAGACAGTTGTTTTATTATTAAGGTAACCACATTTGCATTCCAGTGCCAGACCATGTGATATGTACACCTTAATTAACCAAACTCCTGCAAATGATAATTTAAAAGTTGTTGGACTCATTTAAGTAAAAACTAGTATCTTTGAATACTTGTACTCATACAAACTACATCTAAACTGTTAAATTATGACTAAGGAAGAGACTAGCTCTAAAGGTAGACAGTCTTATATTAAAAAAAATATTATAGATTGAGTAAAATATAAATAATGGGCTGGTGATTTTTAAGAGTGCCTTTAAACATAACACTGCAGAAGGAATGATCCTCTAACAAAAGCTTTAGTCATCTTAAATACATTACTGGGTAGTTACCTCAGGCACAGCAGTGTTTTTGTTCAGCAAAGATTTACAAGGAGATTTATGAAAGGTGTTTGAATTGCTTTTTATTTCATGAATGACAGTCTTGCATTTTATGTAACACTGAAGTACATAAATGAGAAAGGATGTCCTACATCACTAAAATCTAATGTGATGAGGCTTTAAATGGAGACTATGCCTGTACAGTAAATAGATGATAAATACACTGATGGTTTCTGGCACAAACACTGTATTTTCTCAACAGTGGCAGAGGAGATTTACAGGGTACAAACTTCCCTAAGCAAGATTTCATAATCACAATTCTCCTGCAATAGGTGGCAAAAGTCAAGGGATGCCTGAGAAATGCTCAGATATGTTCTGAGTCATTCTACTAAAAAAACGAGAATCAGAAAATCCACAGAACAGAACACAAGCCTCTGGAGGTATCCTGCTCATGGGACAGAGGAAGGGGGCTACGGATACTGGCCATTTTAAAAGGTTTCTATTCTGCGTGGTCAAATCTTGTCTGTCTTCCAATGGGTACAATTGCTCTATGGAATCCAATCACGGGCTCAGTACTCTGAAACTACAAATATCTTATTTGGAGAAATGCTTCTCCACTATAAGAGTGATATTGCTTACAGATTACAAAGGTGGTTCTGGACGGTTTTCACCTCTTGCCACTTCCCTCCCTGTCCTTTCTCATCTACTGGATACCACTGAAGTTGAAAACAATGTATTTTGTTATACTCCTGCCAACATTTTAATAGGAAGGAAATAAAGAACTTTTTCTCAGAGAGGATGACACTGTACACCTGGAAAAAATCACCTAAAAACACATATACAAGAATATAACACAGGTAACACTATATGAGAGCCCCTGGATCTGCCAAATGAAATGGGATTATGACTTTGTATTGCTTTGAGGTGATTTGTTATTCTTTATGCAGATTACTAAGGTATTTTCTGCTCAATTTACTTTGTACTGAAGATTTGTTCCCCGCTTGCTTCCTATAATTCTCTCTCCCAAAATAATGTTATCAAGTGGATGTCAGCTAGGAATGCAGGTCTATTATCACAACATTACCAAACTGATAGAGATGCAGTGGTAGGAATAATTTTTCTTTTTAATTTCTCTGAAAACATTATGTCCTATAGCCAAAATTCCATGCTGTGTGATTTATCAGCATGATCCTCAATTAATTTGCAGCTGTGCCACCACAGTACATCTATGCATTGCACATCAGCCTGTGACAAAACAAAACAAACTAAACAAGTAAACCTGTCCCCCAACCAGAAAAAAAGCCACAATCTCAGCAGAAAGAGGCAATATTTGGTATTTATAACCTAACTCTGAAATGAGTGAACAAAAACTAAATACAGATTTGAGAAGCAGTATAAAGGACAAAGGGTTTATTCCAAACGGGGCTAGTTAAAGTTGATTTTTCTGCTGCTCCTCCTTTTGCCTGAAGTGACAATTTTAGAGACAAATAAAGAAAAATACATTACAAATCAAGGTTCCCTTTTTACTTTTAAATGAAACATTTGTAATACAGGAACCAGCATGTAACAGGTAACTTTTAATTTGTAACTAAATGCCATTCTGAAACCAAATTAATACTATACCAATGTACTCATTGATGGTCTCTGTAAGAACCTGACAATACTTGCATGCTTGCATGCAGAAATTTATTTTTCCTGTAAACCCCTTAAGGTTTCTTTTACTCATTAATCTGAAGTCTATGGAACTACAAGCAATGCATCTAGTTAACTAAATTCTAGTTCCATGCTGAGAAGCAACACTTAACACAACCTGAGAAAGGATAACTGCAGGACAACTGGGATATAAACTAACCTGTGGAACCTGCCACTAGTGATGTGCAAGGATCAAACTCAAGAGTCTGATTCCCAAAACTGAAGTTGTATTTGCACACCTTTTGGGTGCAGAAAGCTGTGAACTAAGCCCTCTGTATGCGATTCACTGTATGCGATTGACATTAAAATTGCAGTCCCACAGTGTCATTTTACATAGTTCCATTTCATGCTATGTTTTCGAAATTTTTTTTCAGCATGTTTAAAGCATAGACAACTTCAGTGATTTGAAATAGCTAACAACTTACCAAGGGACTACTTGTTAAAAGGTATTATGATTGACTATCAGAAAGATATGTCTCCAAGTAAAGTTTAAAAAACCCTCACTCATATTTGTTTCAGTATCATCTGAATACTCAGTACCAAATGCAAGATGCAGAAAACCCCTGGTACCAATACAGGTTGAGGGATGAAGGAATTGAGGGCAACCCTGCAGAGAAGGACCTGTGGGTGCTGGTGGATGAGAGGCTGGACATGAGCCAACCATGTGCTCACAGCCCAGAAAGCCAATTGTACCCTGGGCTGCATCCAAAGCAGTGTGACCAGCAGGGCGAGGGGCTCATTGACCCCTGTGCTCTGCCCTGGTCAGATCCCACCTGGAGTGCTGTGTACAGCTCAGCACAAGGACAGAGACCTGTTGGAACTGGTCCAGAGGAGGGCAACAGAGCTCATCAGAGGGCTGGAGCACCTCTCCTGTGAGGAAAGGCTGAGAGAGTTGGGGTTGTTCAGTCTGGAGAAGAGAAGGCTGCAGGGAGACTAGAAAGAGTACCTGAAGAGGGCCTGAAAAAAAGCTGCAGAGGAACTTCTTAGCAAGGTCTGTTGAAATAGGACAAGGGGCAATGTCTGAAAGAGGCCAGATTTAAGTCAGACATTTTTTACAATGAAGGTGAGGCACTGGAACAGGTTGGCCACAGAGGTGGTAGATGCCTCATCCCTGGAAACACTCAAGATCAGGTTGGGGCTCTGTGCAGCCTCGTCTAGTTGAAGATGTCTCTGCCTGTTGCAGGGGGGCTGGACTACATGACCTCTGGAGGTCCCTTCCAACCCAAACTATTCCATGATTCCATCATGCTGTTTTAAATTACTTAATAGCCATTAAAAAAACCTCAACAAACTTAAATGGTTAAAAGACTAAGGTTTAAAACCTTAAAAACAGTCAAAGAACAGTTTATCTGTAAAAACCACTATCAGTTTGTGATACTGCAATAAAGTAGGCTTAATTATTTCTGAAAGAAGTATAAATCACTCAATAGGATTCAGACATCCAACTTTTTTCATATGGCACACTTTCAAGTATTGGAAAATTGCTTCACAACCTGAAAAAAAATCTTTACATTGAAATTACTTCTAAAAATATCAAATATATCTACTACTTTATTACACATCAGAACAAATATTTACAGTCTTGTGAAGATGATGTACTTCGTCTCAACCTGTGCATCCTTTGTAGCCCCATGGTCCTTTTGTACAGGAGAACAAAGGATCTAAGAGACATGACAAAATGCTGAGAATCAAAGAAAGGCTAAGCTGGACCAGCATAAAAAACATGCAGTAAATCAAGTTCTTTGGTATTTGAAAGCAGCATTAAGCAGTCCATGCTACACCCTTCTCCATCCTTGCTGTAAAAACTTACAAAAAATTACTTGGACCTACTCCACAGTTACTGTTCCCATAGATCACTGGCATGGCAGGGCTTTTGGGCAGCAGAGCAGCACTCCTTCCTGAAGCAAGGCAAGGTCTCTGCCCCACTATGCTGGCTGCAGCGGGAAGGCAGGGCAGAGGCAAGGAGATGGTGGCCAGTGCAGCTTTCCAGAAACAACTCCACAATGCCAGACTTCTGTCTACCAGGTCAATGAGACGGAAGTTTGAACAGGTCTGGCCTTTTCTATGGGGAGGAGCCCCCATGGAATGAGGGCAAATGGCTCTGAGAATCTTGCCTGAGATTTCAGAGATTCAGAAATCTCAGAGATTGCTCTGAGAATCTGAGAACCAGAATCTGGCTCTGAGAACCTTGCACTGACACTGAGGAGCTGGGACCGCCCACCTTCACTTCTGAAATGCAGATGAGAGGAGGAGGTCAGAGCCATGTGAGCACCAGCAAGAAACAAAACTAGCAACCTCCCCTTCCTGCAAAAAAACCAAACCCAAACAAATCAACAGTAGTTTTCTAGGGGCTGTTCCTGCCTGGGGCAGTAGAAAAATGAGGGGGTTTGGCTTCTTCCTCTCTACGTCTACTTTAGGTCATGAATAGAGATCTATCCTTACCAGAGGCACCTCATCAGATGGAACAAGGAGGCAGCTCAATCATGGTATGAGAAAGACACCCTCTCAGTGACAAAAGAAGGAATGCCAGGTTTCCTTCTTAAACACTGCTTAACGAAAATGCATGGCAAGTGCAGCAGGGATGAAGTAGCAAACACTGGCACAGCCTCCTGGGTCCTCTTCCCATTCCTCCACCAGCATCTAATCCATGAAAAAAGACTGGACTACAGAAGCAAACACTGCTTCTACCCTACTAAAGCAAGATACACTTTTACAGGAGAAAAACAATTCTAAGAGCAGTGCTTCACATAAGGCATCCCTCGGTACAGACTCTTTTCCTTCAGCAAATGAAGTACAAGGCAGTAGTGGGAAGGAAGGAAGAGAAACACAACAGTAATTCTCACCTTTGGTAGTTTTCCTGAGCTGCATCACAGAACAATGAAATACCGAGTTTTTCCCTGCCACTGTCAAGTCCTTGAACACAAACCATGGCCAGGAGCAACAGATAACTCCTTCCTTTTAAAAGGAGTCCCCTTGGCTGTTCACTCCTCTCCTGTCAAGAACTCTCCCTCCCCACAGAAACCCAGCTCGCAAAGAGACATATTTCCAGTTTGCTCCCGACACCATAAATTTTACAGGCCTCTTCTCCTGGATCAGCACTCTCTGGTGCTGCAGCCTGTGGAAGCACAGCTTTTGGTAACAGACAGCTTTGGAGGTGGTGGTGCACTGGTGGAACCACCCAAGCATGAGTGGGGAGACCTGGCCTGAAGGACGAGAGGACATCAGAAAAGCTGGAGGGCAGCCTGGCAACTGCCTGCACACAGGGACCAGGGGCAGCCTTGAAGGTGGCACAAGAAGTGCTGCAGGAGCACCCTTACCACAAATATGTTCCATGATGGATAACTCACTGCAAGAGTATGCCTGATGAACCCTTCAAGTCCCACTCAGTCACACTTCAGGTCATGACACCTTCCCCATGGTGAACTTAGGGGACTGAGACTGAGACCATTCTCAGGCTGTGTGTGCAGAGGCCATCCCTAAGCTCCTGCTGACAGTGAGATGCACATATCCTTCACAGAGCTGAACAGGTTCACCCTTCCGCTGGTCCATCCTTGTCACTTGTGAAGTCGGGGATAAAAATATTCACCTGCAGCCCACAAAACCAGAGTGCACTTAAAGCATGGGAACCCTGCAGGTTCTGAGATCTAAGTGTCTACAGTTCACCAGCATCACTAGTGCTCTTACACAAGAGCACTTGTTTATCTGATAAAGCTCCTCTTTGTAAAGAGCTCAGAGTAAGCAGAGCTCTCCCATTCCTCATCCCTTCCTCCCAGACTGCTCAGGGACAGCACTCTTTAAAGGCTTTTAATAACTTTATCTGGAAATAGCATCCTTTTTAGAGAACAGGATTCATCTCTGAGAGAATACAACAAAAGCACAAGCTTCCAGACTGTGATGTCAATTATTCACACAGACCCCACAGCTGCAGAAGCCATGCTGCTCTGCTGCACGTCAGCACCAACAGCCCAGTGAAGCTTCTTTCTCCTCAAGGCAGTTATGGAAATCCCAAGACTGCAAAACAGTGTGATTTTGCCTGTTTTGACCCCTACTCCAAACTTCTAATTCTGCAAATAAGCAAACAATTGCTGATTCTGTGTCCCATTCCGGCTGAAAGGCAACTCTTCCTCCCTCTTAATTAACAGCACTCTTCAAATTCCAGCAGTGTTCATGGAAACAGCCCACCAAGTAAACTTATCTCTACTAAATTAATAATTCAAGGCCTTTAGGTTTATGAGGAAAATAAGTAACGATCCTGCATGAACAAAAATTATTAGTGTTATTTAGTTGGGTTACAACCACAGGTTATAAGTTGCTATTCAGTAAGTAAATGAATTTGTTATTTTTATTGTGTTTGAGTAATCCCTCTAAGCACATCTTTTGAAGATTTCAGTTTCAAAAAGTAGAATTTCACATTTCTTGTACTTGCAGTGCACAAGTTTGGGCTGGTACTTCTTATATGAGAGAAGGCATTACCTGTTGAAGACCTGAAGACCAAAAGGGATCAACACGTAAAAGCTACCAACCAAAAAAGTCTCTGCAGCTACTGCCGTCAAATCTGAAAGATTATTTTTAGCTTAGCCAGCATGACAGTAACACACTCAGTTATAACTTACACCACCCGTACAAGCTGGGTGGAGAATGGATCAACACTAGTCCTGGGGAGAAGGACTTCGGGGTGGTTGTGGACAAAAGACTCAACATGAGGCAACATACACTGACAGCCCAAAAAAACACCTGTATCCTGCCCTGCATCAGAAGCAGCGTGGGCAGCAGGGAGGTGATTCTGCTGCTCTGCTCTGGTGAGACCTGGTGTACTGCACCCAGCTCTGGGGTGCCCAACATAAAAGGACGTGGACCTGTTGGAGCGAGGCCGGAGGAGGCCACAAAGATAATTAGGGGGCTGGAGCACCTCTCCTTTAAAGACAGGCTGAGAGAGCTGGGGCTGTTCAGCCTGGAGATGAGAAGGCTCCAGGGAGACCCTGTATCACCCTCCAGTACCTAAAAGGGGCCTACAAGAAAGCTGGAGAGGGACTTTGCACAAGGGTATGTTGTGATAGGACAAATGGGAATGGCTTCAACCTGAAGGGTAGGTTTAGATTAGATATTAGGAAGAAATTCTCTAGTGTGAGGGTGGCAAGGCACTGGACCATGTTGCCTAGAGATGTTGTGGACTTCACATCCCTGGAGATGTTCAAGACTAGGCTGGATGGTGCTCTGAGTAACCTGATCTACTGGAAGGATCCCCACCACTGGAGTTGGAATATGATCATCTTTAAGGTCCCTTCCAACCCAAACCATTTTGTGACTCTAGATAAGGCCAGGATGAATTCTTCATGAAGTCACACTAACTTACCCCATAGAGAAATGTTAGCTTATTGAATTTTGTTTACTGAATGTTGATTAACCTAAAAGATGAAAAACTTTTGAGTGGGCCTCATCCTTGGTTGTGCAAACATTTTTGAATGTACTAAGTATTTAAGGGCTCACAAAAGAAAAAGTGGTGATGTCCATACTAAGTGACCATTCTCGATCACTTACTCTTCAAAATTAAGTGAAACTGTCAAATTCAGGAAGAATTTTTTTTTAAAAAAAAGAACAAAACCATAAAAAAACCCTAAAACAACAAAAAACCCCTAAAAAAACCCCAACAAACCAAACAAATTTTCCCCACAGAAAAATCAACAAAATAAATGATTTTCAAGTATAACTAGCAGTGTTAGCTGCAGAGAAAATAAAATCCAGACTTTGGACAGTCTTCAGACTAAGTTTGCCTTCCCTTTTCTTTCCTTCAGATGTGGAAAAGCATGCACCATCTTCATGATTAAAGCTACTGTTCCAATAAACAAAGGATGTGAACTATGGTCTACAAAGGAGCACAGTGAAGTCATAAAGCTCCCCACCTTGCCATGACTCATGCACACAGAAGATACAGGCCATGAAGCCTTGGCACATATCTTCATGGAGTACACAGCAATCTACATCCCTCATATCATACACCAAGTAGTCCAGACAAATAGCTATTCAGTCCTACAATAAAAAAAACACTTAAGACAACACAATGAAGAAAAAAAGAAGTTTTATCTGCCAAACTTCAGTTGAAGTCCTTCCCCTCCTTTCTGCTACTTTCAAAAAAGTTGTATGGTCTACATCAGCAGTGGTATGTTCCTATTGGCACTTGTTGTAGACACGAGAGTCTGAGAACTGATACAGTCCAGCTCAAAATTCCCTCCAAGCACTGACAGCTCTTCAGCCTGGTTGTGTGAAAGGCTAACAGCACCTGCAGCTGACAGCTAATGAGAGAGCAAAACAGTAACTGGCACACATCCATCTGCTGGCCATGATGATGGGGTGCAGGGGGGAAAGCAAGGGAGAATTAACCCAACATAAAGTTGGACTGATGGAGTCATTCCTCAGAATGAGCCTGAAGCAATGCTCAAATCCATATCCCAAACAGCAAAATAAAATTCACCTTCACAGGGCATGTTTCTGCTACCCAAATTAGTGTTTTTGTTTGTTTGTTTTTTTTTAGTTTTTTCTCTTCACTTCTGAAAACCCATCTTCAGGTGTTTGGTACCAAGGAACATCCTGCGTCCCAGTTTAATTCATTATAATTGTTATATATGTTGACAGGGTTTCCTTCCTTATGGAGGCATTGTGAAGATTATAGTCACAAGACAGCCTGCTACTTCAGCACAGAGAACCAAGGGATATTTTGCAAGCAAAACATGAAACACTCTTCAGGGCATGTCTGGGAAAGAAAGCATCATACAGGCAATATGAGGTGGCTGCATGTGGAACATGAGGCTTAAAGTTCAATATAAACAGCAGCTTCAATCACTACTCTTGCCTCCACTACTGATTTAGGCAGAGGTCTTGGCCCCTTCAAGCAAAGAAAAGTAACCTTCTCTCAAACACATGTATAACTTTACACAAAACACAGACTGTGGTAGTTTCTTGAACAGGAAATAAATAGTATAATGGTGTTCTTCAAAAAGTATAAAGCTGTTGCAGGTATTTACCTGGAGAATTCTGTGGAAAATAATTCCTTTTAAGGATTTTCTCCTGTATTCTGAACACTAAAGACTTGCATAAAGCAACAGGAATTTTTGGAAACACAAGAGCTGCCAGCTTTGCCCTTGAAGAAACGGGTTAAAAAAACCAAAACAACCAAGCAAAACAATGTTTTAAAAGAAAGCAAAGTATCTTGGTCTGAAAAGTGCATTTAACCTTCCCTTGAAGAAAATGGGAGTAATCAGAGAATGGACATAATCTTCCCTCTTTATTTAACACAGCAAAGATAACAAACCAGAAATACTTAAAATTCTAAGGCAAGCTCTTCTACATCTGCTTTAGGCTATTTTGGCTGTAGCATTTATATACTGCAATTATTTCGTGCATTAAATACCATAAATATCCCTGTTGATTTGTGATCTATTCGTAGGTTCCAACATACAGCTGTAATTCATCTGGTTGAGAGGCCATTCTGCAAGGAGGACTTCTACACCAATGCATTTCAGGGACAATCATTATTTATGGATAAACCAGTGATGCTAACAGCTTTTCCTATGTTGTAGTTCAATTTTATGTCTGTGTACCTATACCCAAGCATATCTCTGTAGGAGACAGGAAGAACATTTACTTATGATTTACTCTGAAAGCAAGTGAACAGTCCTTTAGCTTCATGTGCAAAGAAACTTTGCAGTTCCTTTGCAACACACAAAATACCTTGATAAGCAGAAAACCCCTTCAGAGACAACCAATCTTTCTCAAAGACAATACAACTAGATTAATAGAAATATTTTGTCTCTCCTTATGATTAAGCCCCTCCCCAAATTAGCTTAATGTGCTACATGTACAGTAGGTTAAGTATTTCTCCATTTTGTGCATGTATTTGGGGTTCTATTGATAGCTGCCATTTGCAAAAGATACTTGATTTGACTGGCATGCACACAATACATTTGATTTAGCACATCAGAAGAAGTACCAGTACTGAAGAATAAGTTATTCATCTCATAACAAGACACTCATGCAAGTTGCATCCACCTACCTGTACTAGTGCGGTATGTGCCTGTGTGTGCTGGTTGAAGAGGGTCCCCCTGACTCTGGCTGAGACTCCTCATAGGGGGCTTCTGATAAACTCTGTCTTCGTAAATAGGATCTATATGGTGTTCTGGAGACTGCAGTGCCCTTAACTCGGAGCCAAGGTGGCTGTGCTGGCTGCTGTAAGATGCTCGAGACCCAGCTGCAAACAGATTTATAGCAGATGTTTAAGAGAGAGAAAATGAGTGACAATTACAGGATCTGATTTTATTAAAAGTTTACTTGAAAACACCACTTAAACAAGCAAAAAAGGCACCCCAAATGAAACTAACAAGTGTTTTCAACATTCATGTAGAAACCACATGCAAGAGCAGCAATGGCTCCACTTAATCACTTCAACTGCCTCAGCCAAATGCCTGCATCTACACCAAAACCTCGCTTCTTCCAAGGAAACTAGATAATTTGGGAAGACGGAGACCATGACATCAGCTCTTCTTAAACAGAGACCAAAAAAATCTACCATCCCCCCCCCCTCAAAAAAAAAGCAAAGAAACCCCAAACGAACCCCAAAAAGTAAAAGCTGTGACCCAGGAGTGCCCTCAACTAAACGGGTCCATAGAAGAACTAGGATTGGGGGAGGTAGGAGGGTTGGGGAGAAAAAAGGAGCGTAAGTCTGAACTAGTACCATATTTAATGCCCATACCTGAAGATCTACAAACAAAATAAGCTGAAGTTGATGAACAGATGTGGTTTTTAGGCTGATCTTTTGGTTGCTTCACTTAAGTGCAATAAGTGATTGTGCCTTATCAACATTTTGCCCTCGACATTCCAAAAAATCATATTGCTAAGATTTTCTACAACTTAAATATTCTCTGAGGATGAATAAATTAAACATGCCTCATAGGAAAACTATTTTAAGGATACAGGTTTTTTTTCTTTTTGGTAAATAACAAGATCAACTGGGATTTTATTAAACATTTCTCTTATCCTACTATTAAAAATATTTTATATTATAACATTTAAGAAAGAGAATTGTATATTTCTAGCTGTGATTAGTTTTATCACTTCAATCCTTTTGCTGCTTAGGTACTTCAGCTCTGTGATCCGTTATCAAGATTCCCGAGGAAAGTCACAGATGCCATAAAAAAATTATCCATTTTGAAGGTAAGAATCAAGCAACACTTGACAAATGTTAGGTCTGTACTACAAAGTGATAAGATACTACTTAAATGCTTAGAAAAGCAATCAAAGATAAAACTATTACACCTCTTGCTGATATTCCTGTGAGGTTGAAATCCACGAGGTGGGTAAAGTTCTACTGGCTTAGCCTGTACTGCTCAGATCACTGGTGTAGCCATTCCTGTTGAAAATCTCTGCCACAATCATTGTGATGGCACTGGTTTTGTTGCATAAACAGACACTTTTAAACACTTTTAAAATGCAAAACACAGATACAAAGAAAGGTGCGATAGCAACATAGGATAGAAATGAGAAAGATGCATAGACACAACATTACTTAAACTTTAATACAAATTGTCTAGAGGAAAAGAATAATTCATTCCATTTCCTTCTTTCTAATCAGCCTATGCTATATATGTGTATTTCTCTGAATTTTTCCATGTTTGTATATATTTTCTGTGGAACACCCTATTTGCATCTTTTTCCCTTCAAATGTTTTTCAGACAGACTTGCTTTTAGAACACTGCTAAAAGTAATTATGTTGTTCCACAGTATAAAGTCTGCCAAGAATCCCTAAGACATGTACCATCTATAACTGCAGCAATTGTCCAGAAAGGTGATATTGCTATTACAGAATTAAATTCTTCAAATTAAGAACATTTTCAAAATGTTCTTTAATCCTGCACCTTTGAGACTGATTCTTGGAACAGCTGAACAGCTCCCACCAAAGTGCCTAAAACCAAATTGCCTAAAATCAGCCTACTATGATCATGTCCACATTTCATGCACACTTGGTTCAATCTGTATCCAGAGGAAAAAACATAAAAAATTGAGTGCAACATTTCAGAGGTTCAACAACATTTGTATGAACAAACATTTGTCTCAACGAACCAAACTTGCTACAGAATAAAGAAGTACAGCCCTGTCTATAAGTACTACAATTCTTCTGTCCACTCACAAACTAACAATGTTTTTGTGAACAATAGATTTTTTTTCTCAATCCTGCTTCCTGTAAGGCGAAAGATTTTTCCCATTGAATTCAGTGGTATTATAACCCAGATATTAACATGTTATCAGTGATGACAATGTTCTGGTGAGGTGGGGTTAATCCAACCTCCTTCATACTCATCATCAATTGTTCTGAATCCACAGGTGCTAATACTGGTCTAACAATAAATGGAAGTCTAGTATTAGTTCATTTTGCTAATATTAAAAAGAGGTTTATTTGCAAACTGCACCTGTAATTAAGACTGTAACACTGCAGTCCTAAGCAGCAAACACTTGTATAACCAGAAAAACTTCTTGACCAAAACACGTTACAGTTCAAACAAACAAGACAAGGAAGATGTAACATTTAAGAAAACCAACATAACTTGCCCGAAAACAGTTAAGCAGCTATCTAAAAATAATCTGAAGCCATCTGAATAACAAGAGTATGGATGAACATCCCCTTAAAAAAGGCTCAAGAGTTANGGTTCAACAACATTTGTATGAACAAACATTTGTCTCAACGAACCAAACTTGCTACAGAATAAAGAAGTACAGCCCTGTCTATAAGTACTACAATTCTTCTGTCCACTCACAAACTAACAATGTTTTTGTGAACAATAGATTTTTTTTCTCAATCCTGCTTCCTGTAAGGCGAAAGATTTTTCCCATTGAATTCAGTGGTATTATAACCCAGATATTAACATGTTATCAGTGATGACAATGTTCTGGTGAGGTGGGGTTAATCCAACCTCCTTCATACTCATCATCAATTGTTCTGAATCCACAGGTGCTAATACTGGTCTAACAATAAATGGAAGTCTAGTATTAGTTCATTTTGCTAATATTAAAAAGAGGTTTATTTGCAAACTGCACCTGTAATTAAGACTGTAACACTGCAGTCCTGAGCAGCAAACACTTGTATAACCAGAAAAACTTCTTGACCAAAACACGTTACAGTTCAAACAAACAAGACAAGGAAGATGTAACATTTAAGAAAACCAACATAACTTGCCCGAAAACAGTTAAGCAGCTATCTAAAAATAATCTGAAGCCATCTGAATAACAAGAGTATGGATGAACATCCCCTTAAAAAAGGCTCAAGAGTTAAAACTATCAGGGAATAACTGCTGCTATTCCTCTAATCTATCACAAAAATGAAGATTTCAACAGGTAACTAAAGTATTTTCATTTTAAAAACAAAAACACTCCCAAATCTCAGAAGTTAAGGCCATTAAAACATGAGTATACTTTTTAAAGCATGTCTCAAAGAGTTTCAAGCAGAACTGATACTTTTCTATATGCGATTTTATGACACTATTTCCAAATTATCAGATATCAAGATTTAAACACAAAATACTACCATCCCTTAAAAGTCTTAAATCTAGTTAAAAAAAAAAATCAGAAGATTCATAAAAGATGTTAACAGTAATTTTTAATGTTTCTATTAAGTTGACATTTAAAAAACTAGAATAGCAGGTTGGTCTTGGTTAAAATTTCTTTTCCATTGCTCTTGAAGTTTTTACATATATTAATTTATTCAATTCTCAACCAGGTAGCAACAGGTGTTATTTAAATACTAAAATCAACTAATCAATAGCTGTTATACCAACAGTTATCTTTGTTGCCAGTGCCGTATTACATCCAGGAAAGGTCATACAGGTAACTATTGGATTTCAGACAACCGCATCCCAGCTCATCTCAGCCCTCCACCATATTCTGCTGCTTTGGAAGACACTGGAAAGACAGTTAAGACCAATGATCAAAACCAAGACCATGAATTGCCAGGTGGGGGTNCCAATGATAAGAACTAAACTTATCTAGGGGTTCAAGAAACCATCTGATAATTAATTCCTCCACTAGTCCAATCTTGTTTGACAAAGACTGAGAAATTACTTGATTGCAAGGAGGTATAGGGAATACTATAACGCTCTAAAACAGCTATGAGAAGCATCCTAATTAGGAAGTTAATCAATTTCTGTTTAAAAAAATAAATTTAACTGTAAGAACAAAAGCATACAGAAAGGAGAGTCTTCTTTTTCTTCTGAAGTCTCCAAGACTGAAAGCTGAAATCCTCCTTCTTCTGCACCTCTGTGGAGCTTGTAAAAGTAGTTTGTTCAGAGGGGCATCATGTGAACCCCCAGCCAGGTGAATTGGATTAGGGCAACAATGATAACCAAGAACAGGCCAAATGAAAATACACTTTCCTACATACGGTGGTATTTGCTCTCTTCTCACATTCAAGAGGGGCAATAGAAAGAACCCAGGAAGAGGGCAGTCCTACCTGACTGCATCAGTAAGTCACATCTCCACCCTTCACACCTTAAACTTCCCACCCTGCTAGCTAAAGATTTCCACATTATTCAGATGATTTCCTCAACAGTATAGTGAAACCGTTATTTCCTACAAAAAACCCCANGAACTGATGTCACTGAGAAGGAGAAAGGTATACCCAGACCTCCTGCCTGTATCTTGGGTTAGCAGCAAACAACTACATCTTTTACTACTTGAAGCTTCAAGCTGATCTGTATAAAAAAAAACTTGCATTAATGCAATTTAAAGCTCACAGATGTCAGAAAGACAACGTGGTCAGAATGGAAAAGTAGCAATGTTACCAGGAAATAAATGAATAAAAATAAGGAAATAAATAAAACAGATTTCCAAGGCCCGC
>WEIV01014089.1:7864-30339 GCA_013390005.1 Calyptomena viridis
GCTAATAAAAAACTCTGGTTACTTAAAACCACAATAGTAACTCATCTGTCAGAAGGGAGATAGTACTCCACTGCCTTCAGACTTTTTCTCAGACATTGCTGTGATAAAAGAGCACTAGAAAAGCTTCCCTACACAATAAATATCAAAATACTGTGCACAGTCATACTGTCTCCCCGAATGTTGAATTATCACAAAACTTAGCAGGTCCAAAGGAAAGAATTAGATTGAATCTAAATTCTGATAGCCAGTGAGGTCATCTGCAATGTAGGGCCCCACATTAAATTCACTGCTTCAATAGATATTTAGCTATTCAGACTAAGTGGAGCACAAACCCCTTCCCATAGCATCCAGCACTATAGTGGTCAGAGGGATTCAAGCCTGGGTTTTTTATCATGCAGAGAACAGACTGGCTTTTGCTGGGCACCTTGACACTGAGCTTCAGACCATTCAGGTCTGTGATAAGTAGTTCCACATGTAACATGGGAAATCTTTCCTGCCAAGGAAGAGCTATGTGTTTCCATGAAAAATGTATGTCCTGTGGATCAGGTTTTCAATGGAAAACACTTGGATGAGAAAATGTTCAAGTTTCACTACTACTAATTGAGTAATGGTTACTATAAAGAAAAAAAGACTGTTTCATATTCATGTGATACATTCCTTTGGTTAAAAAAATCCTGTACTGAATTCTGTAGACATATGTTAAAATTATATGACTTTTCATCTTTGAGGTTTCATTTCTTGCTTTCAACTCTTATTCTCACTGGAATTTACATCTAAGATTCCAGAGCTATGCCCAGCTTCCACTTACATAAAATTCCTTTGAAATCTTATTTCCTTCCTTCCCCTGTTTTTCACTTCTACATCATTCCTGACATTTGAATACTACTATACAAAACCTGATGGATTGTTGCCTTCATTTATGTATTTATTTATTTTTAATTCTGAAATTAAGCATTTGCAATTGGCTTTATTAATTTCTGGACACACTGACAAATGGAAGCCTGTCACACATTGGCAGCAGACCTTCATGCTTTCACTTACTGATGAATTTCAACTGCAAGTTTGCAGTGATGCATGAGGGGCTGATCCAGAGCCCTTTGAAGGGAAAGGGGACTCTACTCAATTCAGTGCCTGGCCTTTTGCATTTCAGTAAAAAACTTTGAGTCTTGTTCTCAAAAAAAAATGTTTTAAAGTTCTATTAAAAACTTTTTTTTTCTTTTTCATCTGTACATGGAATTACATGTAGAGTGGATAAATCTCCCCTAGCTGTGTGCTGGGACACTCCAGCTTCAGTGAAGGACTTATGGACATCATCAATCAAGTTACCCATGCTTAAACACAAAAGTGAACTTCAATTCTTTGCTTATTCAGGACACAACAGATGGTTGGTCATTTCCTTGTGTTTTCCAGAAGTATTTTCTTCCTAATGTTCATCACAATTAAAATACTAAAACATGAAGACAGTGTTAGGCAGAACTGATCATCTTTGGAGCTTCTCTTCAGGCTTCACTCTCAGTGTTCAAGGTTCTGTCCTCAGACATGATAAATTCCTGTTGTCCCAATGGCTTTATTTTGCTGACTAACTCAAGACTTCCAATCAGTTCAGTTTAGCAGAGCATCATGCATTTTGTGGTTTGTCATTCTTGAATATTTTCACAGCCCAGCCTTACATTCAAATATTTGTGAGAGAGAAATGAAATTTGCTTGAATCATGTAGTATCTCATGACTTTGTTCCAGCAGTGTGCTCTTCCCTGAGGTCACATATATGCTAGAGTAATATGTTCAGAAAAAAAGTCAGTTTTTTTTCTCTTAATATCCATTTCAAGGCCTTGTAAAGAGGAGTAGATTTTGAATTACTTTTCCTGTACCATAAAACTGTACACTATGAAGCTCTCTATTTGTAATTTAGTTTAATTGAGCAATTTAGGATAATGTAATTTAATTTTAGTAGTTTTTCATCATAATAAACATATATGATTACACAGAAGGGGTTTTATTTCAACTCTTTTTCATGCACTGCCTTCCACTGTAGTGAAAGCAAAAATTTTGTGCAAGATGACGAACAAACACTGCATCTCAGTTTTGAAAAAAACAGCCTTTTGGGGAGCCATAGTGTGACAATGTATGTCTAATATGGGCATGAAATTTTTGGAGGCATGAAGAAGTTAATTTCTAAGCCTTTGTGATATATTTTCTTTTTAAAAGATTTAAACTGAGAAACCATTGGAGCCCCTTGAAGTAGAGCAATAACAAATTTGGACAATGGGAATATTTTAAAACCTTCTCTTATTTTGTGTTTGGAAAATGGAAAGCATGAGGCTGAAGAGAACACATTCCCAGGACAAGGACTGCCTCCAGCGGGTGCACGTGGCACTCGACACAGTGCCATAGCTGGGATTCACATGCCCAATGTCAGACACAGAATGTGTCCATTTTTGGCCTTTTGTCATGTCCCATTTTAATTACCGGTTTTTAAGTGCTGATTTTTTTTTTTTTAATTGGAAAGACCTTGACCTCATCCTTTTTTTCTTGCTTTTACAGAATTAATTCATGGACATTATTAACAGTTATTGTTTTTCTGCCTTTCCCAGTGAAAAGAACACAGGACAGCATTTACCAACTGATCTTAGACATTGATGTTCACAGAACATCTAACAAAATGGGCAGTGATTTGGCTTGCAACAACTGTTTTATCTGGGTTGGTAACAGTAGGAAGCAAGAGAAGATGCTCCATGTAACTAATAGGAAATGTGAAAGAGGAGGCTCAGTTTTTTGCTGTCTACGCACAGTTTAAGAAACAAGCTTTACCCAGTCTGACTGGCTTGAACATGAGCAGTGTCCATGCTGCTTTTGATGTATTAGAGAACCATACAGGGAAGCAAGTGAGCTTGGCTTGCCTTTCACATGGACAGAAGTGCAGTATTTTGGAGCCTTTTCTCTCTCGTTTGGGATATGTGTGGAGAAACAAGAATATGCTTAATTCTTTCCCTCAAATGATTAACGAACAGCCTTTGTCCAGATGGCTGTAATGGAAAATGCTGCTGTACTCATCCCCTTCAATTTCTCTTGTGCTGGAAGGCTTTGACTTGATGATATATTTTATATATTCTTTCCATAGTGGATCTAAAACCATTGTGGCTCTTTGCCCTCATTTCTTGGGCCTGAGAGGGAATTTGTGCAAGGAATAGGGGGATAAATGGTAGTGCTTTTTAATGCTTTTCATGCAGTCATCTTAAACATTATGGATGGAAAGCTCCAGGCAAAGAATGTGTCCAGTGCAGTGAATTATTTGTTTTACAGAATAGGAAATAAATGTGCAGAACAGCATAGCTTAATTCTCCTTTCTGTCAAAGGGTTTTTCTGAGATACGTTTTGGTAGAACAATGCTTTTTGTTTGTTTATTTGTTTGTATTTCCACTTATTACTTTGCAAGAAATCACTTACTGCTATTCTGTGAATCACACTTGAAGGAAAAAAGCCTGAAATAAAATTCTGTGATGCTGTTCTTAAAATGGTTTGTGCATAGCTTGTGAGGTCAGAGGCTTTTCTGGAACGGAGGATGAGATACATTTCAGATTTGATGTCTGACATCTGTACTTCCGACAATCACTTTCATTATTGTTTATCTATTTATTTTCATAGTTAATGCAAAGAGGTACTTCCAAGGAAGTATCCTGCCCATTTTACCTACCTGCTTTAGATAAGTGTGAATGACAGTGTACTGGAAGAGATTGCCCAGAGAGGTTGTGGAATCTCCCTCCCTGGGGATGTTCAGGAGCCATCTGGATGCAATTCTGTGCCATGTGCTCTAGGACGACTCTGCTTGAGCAGGAAGATTGGACCTGATGGTCCACAGCGGTCCCTTCCAACCTCAACCATCCTGTGATTCTGTGATAAGCTGGGAAAAGTAGTAGGAGTTTGACTCCATTGGTTGTGAAGGGGGCCAGGAAGAGATATGTTTTGATCAGGTGAGTCCCACCCCCAGAAGGGAGAGTGGATTTAACTTTGGGCTTTCAGACTTTTGGGGACAATGCTGATGAAGAACAAGGACTCTCTCAAGACAAAGTTTTTTTGCAAGAAGAGGCTTTTTTTTTTTCCTGACATTACAGAAAATGTGACTTGAATCACTGAAATTTCAAGTGGATGAAAGAGCAGGTGTTATTTAGTAATTTTTTTAAAGAGGGGTAAAATCCATTGCTGAGCGATGTGTTATTTTTGACCTTCAGAAAAATTATTAAAAATATTGAAAGGCATGAAATACAGATTAAAAAGAGTTAATGGCAGCCTGGCCATTCCAGTGAAATAACTGATAAGGCTGTTCAGTAATGGTTGGTTGTACAGAGGAGATCTCAAGAATTTTTGATGACTGAAGAGGTGGTCCATACTCAAGGTTAGTGCCATTTTAAAGTAAAATTTGGTTTGGTTGACAAAGATTTAGATCTGTGTCTTGACTGCATACATAATACAGATAGTTTAGCAGTGATTTTTACATGGTAATTCATGGGCAACAGCATGCATTTGACTTGAACAGTAAATACCAATAGAATAATAGCCATGATTAAAAAAAAAGCTTTAAAAATAACCTGCATTTATTGTTTGATAAATGCTAGAATTTAGACTAAAATTAAAAATATCTAGATGAATTAAAACATTTTATTCTTATCTCTGACATTGCTGTCTTTTTTTTTTTTTGTTAATGTTAGGGGAAGGTGATATTTTTTGGCTTTAATAGCAATCCTTTCTCAAACTTGACATTAAGCAAGTTTACACTCAGATTGGTGAAACATCACAATATTTTAATTTATTTCTAGGTGAACTAATTTGTGGAAAATTGAGAGAAAAGCAAAAAACATAAAAGGAAAACAAAATCAATGTTGTAAAAATAATTAAAAAATGAAAAAATATTAAATTCATGTCTGACATTAAGATAAAGTGCATAATTTTTGCTTGGCTGCATCCTTAGGGCTATAGAAAATATGATCTTTAGTGTTTCACAGAGTCTTATGGAACACCAAAGATGAGCCTTTTTGAGAGAATCATACTAACTTTCAAATACAGCACAGACCATGCTGAAATCTTCTTTGGTGTAGTAGCATCTTCACTCACCAGGATTTGTATTAACCCACCTTGCTACTGAGTTTTGCTACTTTAGCTGCAGAAGAATTTGCTAATTCCAAGAGGCAAAAGAGTTTATGGGTAAAATAGTTGAATGAAAGGAATGACCCTGCAAGGAGGTTATTTTTCTGGAAGTGACATGTGCCAGTGTCACAGCTTTGATTTGGTGCTGTGTTTTTTCTGCTAGCTTTACCAGCTCTCCTGCCTATGAGGAGGACAGTGATTTGCCTTTGCATGGGTCATTGAGCTCCAAACTTGTTCTGCTCCTGCTGACTCTCATCTATCACCACGGATGCCTCTAACTGTGCTTCCTGTAGTGAGGAAATTCTCATCAAATAATTTTAGATCCAATCTCTTCACGCCTCAAAACATTTCAGGGCTGCCCTTTGTGACCCCTCCATCGCTTTCAGCCAGCCGGCATTTTTTGTGAGTACTGAGGAGAGATACTGTACTCATAACCTTGGTTAGAAACCAAGGACTTCTGGAGCTGCCTTGGGCTCCTGTATTTATAGAGGAACATCCAAATGTATAGTTGTCACTTTCCAACTGATGTGTGCCTGTGATACTAGGATATGTTTGGGTATTTGTGCCACCTTACCTAAATGGATGCAGTATCCAGATAGTGCCACAGACTCCCTCTGTAATAGGTGTGGAAAAAGTAAGTCTTTTATGAAGAGCAGCAATCTAAATTGTGTGCCCAAAGTTGGCCAATATGAGTGGTCCTTCAACTCCTGGATGTCCCTTATCTTGTTCCCTGGCCTGTTGTTCAGCCTGAAGTAAATGATCCAGTTGGCAGCTGCTCCTGGGCAGTGTCTCAGCTGGCCAAACATGCTTGTGTTGGGTACATCAAGGAGACCAGTGGCCACAATTCACCAGCATTGTTTCCCTCCTCTTGTTGTGAGAAGCCAAGAATTGGAGGTGAAATGGGATCAAAGGCAATGTTAGTGTTCATTGCTTGTGTTTGTCACTCATATTTTCTGGGTATCCTGGGGAAGGGTCTGTCCTGCAGCACACTGGTCTAGGGATGGATGGGTACCCAGCCCACCCTCCTGACCCTACGGGCTGAACACCAGTGTGTGAGTGTACTTAGGAGTCATAGGACACCTACTTCAGGGAGCCTATGAGCGTTAGGGGTTGCTTTGCAAGGAAGAGATGAGAGCAATGAGATTTCTCAGCTCTGGCTTGCACATGTCAGCAGCTGGGAGTCACTATCACCTCAAAAGCTATGGGATGGTACAGCACCACCAAATCCCATGAGCTTTAACCTTGTCACTGTAGCTGCTCTGGAGCTCCTTGCAAGCAGCGTGTTTCTCATAAAGCTCCACCGTGATTATTCCTGAAAGACAGTGGAACTTCTTTGGGCAATGGAAACAGCTGCACACTGTGCATTCTTCTTCCTGTCATAGTAGAACTACATTTAGATGCAGGAGCTTGTCAATAAATGCTCTTTTTTTTTTTGAGGGGTCATTTCAGAGCAATCTTACACCTCCATGACTTTTTAGGGTCCTTTGATTTTTTTTTTTTAATGGACACAAGTGATGTAGCTAAAGCTCATTAAAGATGCACAGTGCAAAACTAATATAATTTTAAGTAAAATGTGTTTTATGTTAAGTAACTCTTCCTGACCTGGTGTATTTATAGTATTTGCATTTCTGGAACTTTTTCAAGAGGACTAATGTCAATGAGGTGATAATGCATAATCAGGTGCATTAATTTTAGAAACAACTCTTCAAAAACTCAAAGGCTGAAAATTGTTGTTAACAATCTTAAATTTGTTTTTATGTGCAATTGCAAGAAAAATGTAGCAGTGATCCTGTAGTTATAAAAAATTTGTATTTCGATGATAAAATGCTACTGCCCAATGGTAGTCATTTACATTCAGGGAGATCATCTGTTCCTGCTTACCTGTTATGTGAAGGTGCATAATTAAACTGCCATGTCTCTCTAAATTTGGCTTCAGCACAGTGAAGACATTCAAAAAGGATAGTTTGCTGTGGTGTTAAAGTTGATTTGAAGGTGAAATAAGATCAAGTGAATTAATACTATTTTTATTCAGAATAGGAGGGTCAGCACAAGAGTTCATGCAGTTGAATGAATGCACTTTTGAAGCCCATTCAGCTTAACTTTGTTGAGCATTCATAGGTAGACAAACCTGAATTAGTTGTGTAGTGTGGAGTGAGAGAATATCTGTGTAAAAGAATTGTCTTAGAAATTTTGAGATTCTTCAAGAAGAGACCTAACATGATACAATTTTTAAAATTAGTAATTTTTTCTACTTTTTATCCAGCTTTTCTTAATATCTCAAGGTGAATTTTTGGCTGCAGTTAAAGCTTAGAGATTTTTTGTTTGAGGATGAGTTCATGAATGCAGGATTCTTTTTTAGACAGGAGCAGGAATGCTTCACATCTAATTGGTATATTATCTTTTTTTTTTTTTATTTTGCTAAATGTAGTTTATTTACAGTTAATTTCTGTGAATATTTCTTTCAATTAATTCATCCAAATGGCTTCCACTAAATCCAAAATAAACAGCATTGGAAAACTTAATTTAGCTTGAATTTCTTTAAAACTATATTTTCTCTTGCAGATGCTACCCTCTTCCACAGACATTTCACAGGCGAATGGGCAGCCAGAGGATCATGAGACACATGCCAAAGGTAATGGAATGACTGGGTCAATACCTGAAAACTCTCAGCAAGAGGCAGATAGCACCCACAGTTCTCACATCACTCCAAACGTATATGCTGGTTCTGCTATCAAATTAAGAAGCCCAGAGAGGATCATAACCTTGCATCGAGAACTAAGACAAAACCATCACAAAAATTGGCAGGTCAGTAAAAATTTCTCACTGTTTTTAGTCTTGGTGATATACAGATACTTGAATGATTCTTTCCAGAGATGCACAGTTGATTGTTAGTTTAAACAAGCTGACAATAATAAATGTTTAAAGTTTTTCATTATGCATTTTCTTCCCCATTGTTTAAGAGTGGCTTGAGGATTGTAAAAATAATTAAAAGATTTTGTTTTCATCATGGTGTACTCTCTGGCAAGACAATCTTTGAAAATTGTTGGATGTTTAAAAAAAAAGTCATTATGTTGATCTTGTCCTACCTTTTTTTCCCTCAATTTTTTTTTTTAGTGATCCAATTATTCCTGTGCCCTGAAGCTCTTTATAGTAATTTCCATTAACTGCAGGAATCCTGTTAAGAACAGAGCTGATCAATTGCAATTGCATTTGTGACAGTCTGCTGCTAAACTAAACACGCAAGAGATTTCACCCTCTCTGAGACAACATAACCTCTCCATAATTGTATAGAAACAAAATTCAAATATTCAATTACTGGGGCCAGTTAGGTAGAGTAGTTACAAATATTTTTTTAATAATCTTGGATTAAAATAAATGTAATAAAACAAAAGCATAGTTTCTACTTTGGGCATTAATGAAAAAAACATGCAAGATACTGAAATGTCCTTTTAGTTATGAAATTTATTTTACAATGAGATAGTGACTCAGAATTCTGACATGTTACTTCGTCCAGGGGATATATGTAATAGTTCAAATCAAGTTTCCTTTTCTCTCTCACAGTCGTACATAAAAGGACCAATGAAAATGTCGTTGTAAAAGAAAACTATTATGGAGAGCAGAATGAAAGTAGCTCTTTGATTGACCTGACCTTTGTGAAATCAGAGATTACATTTTTATATAAATCACTTGACTTTAATTAAACCCAGTGAAAGCTGGACATGGGCCTCTTGTACAACTACATGGGGACTATGGCTGAAATGAGCCGCAACACACAGATTGACCTGTTTCCCTAAACCAGACAGAAACACTGTGGGACATCCAAGGTTACGACTTCTCTTCTCTCCTCCTCAGATACCTTCAGTTGTCTCCTCCAACTCAAATCCACAGGCTGATCGCAGCCTGCCCATGATCCACGAGGAAGCCCCTTGGCCTCTGCTGTCAAGGATGAAGGATGCAGCGGTGTCTCCGGAGCGCAGGGCACTCTGGGCCACGAAGGGGAGGGGTCAGTTGTCGAAACGTGATGATGTATTTTGGGGTCAAACAGGAAATCTGCATGCAGGTGCCATTCCCCAGGGAATGAAACAGAAAAATGCCATTATGAATAAGGCATGGCTCTCTAGAGAAAAAACAGATGGCTCAACCTCAGCTACCACAAAAAGCTATTTGTTAGACGTGTTGTCAGCAAGTAATAAAGGTCGAAATCCTGTGGGGAGAAATCAGCTGCACAGGAAAGAATAAAACCTGTGGAAATAAAACAAGGTAAAGCATCTTAGCAATGTGATTTTTCCCATTGCTACGAAAGTACTAATAATATTTTAAAACAAAGGTATTTTACTAGTTAGCATGGCCTAACAACTAGTTTGAGATGACTGGAAAATTTACATGGAAAAGAGCTGTAATACTTTTTATGATCAAAATTTCTGAGAACACTCGAGATCACTGAAACCTATGGATCTTCCACTAGCCAGGCCACCTCCCCATTTTGTTTTCGCCTCTTGTTGATGATTTGTTTTTTTACTTTTGTGTATAACCCATTTCTTCGGTGTGCAGTGGCAAGTTCTGAGAGAATATGTGACTGTTTCCACTGGAACTTCNACCTCTTGTTGATGATTCGCTTTTCTTTTAACTGTAACTGTGAAACAATCTATTAAATCACTTTTACTTTGTTGTATAACCCATTTCTTCAGTGTGCAGTGGCAAGTTCTGAGAAAATATGTGCCTTGTGTGACTGTTTCCACTGGAACTTCAGGAAATGTAGTGTCATGGATTTTCTAGAATGTAATTTTACAGAAATTGCAGGGTCATTTTGCTGTGTTTCTTTTGTCTTGGGATAATTTTAAAAATTTTATCCTTTTTATTTTTTTTAATAGGCTGAACTACAGCAGGGTACTCAATGTATTGTGTGATACTACAGTGATAGTGTCTGTAAAATAGCACCCTTCAATTGTTACTGTTAAGTAAAACTTTCAGCTTACCTTCAGTAGTCTTACTGGACATATCCACAAGCACTTTCTTTAGGGGAATGTGTGGGCATCATGGGTACAGTAACATCTGAATTCAAGGGATGGATGATTCAGACTGCATCCTGTGCTGCCAAACCTGTACACCTGCCACAGGGAGAAGCAGATAGGGTGCCAAGCCACCTGCACTGGCACAGCCAGGGCAGCATTTCATCATAACCTGGCCCAGCAATAGTTGGGGTATGGGCTACATGAGCCTTTGATGTATCCTGGCTATGAAATGGAGAAAGGAATAGTGTGTCTGTGCACATGCTTGTGTGCACTAATGCTGGTTGACTCCTGGAAGTTTAACTGAGCAAGGCTGTTAATTCCCCAGAGTACTGATTTATATTGTGATCACACCAATAATTAATTAATTAATTCCAAACGTTAATACTCTTGAAAAACCTCCATTATTCATATCTCCCAGTTTTCTTTATTTTTCATCACTTTTATTAGAAAAGGGCATTAACACACAGTAATACATGGCACAGTTCCTGTGCTTTCCTCTGCCTCCATTGATTACCCCAATTGGTTCATATTATGTTATTACTTTGTTTGATGCTGCTTTTCAGAAGCCAGAAATAAATGACTGGTCTTGATGAAATATTAATGCACACCCTCACACTTTATTGTGGAAACCCGCCTTTGATTGCTCAGTAAGGCCATGGTGCTTACAGCAGTAATTGAATTGCTCTTCGTCCAATGTATCTTTAGAAAACACACACTAGATGCCAAGGGAAATAGTCTCTGGAAGCAATGTTTTTGGGTGCTGTCTAAGCAGAGGAGACACCAGTGAGATTCCAGAGTGTGGGGTTTGGCTTTCATGAGTCTTTCTCTTCTTCCTAATGCTAGGCCAGAACTTCTAACCTGCTATCCTGCCATCAGCTGCCTTAACGAATGTTAAGATATTCAGATGTGCAAAACCACCTGTAAATATTGAACATGTTGACTTTTATGTTGAGAAAAATGAAGCTTTAAAAACTGTGAGAACTTTTTTGAGCTTTATCTTGCTGACAATAAAATACAGGACCTGGTAGTTCAGTCTGAGGTCAGTTCATAATGCGTGAAGTGTGCTAATAATAAGGGTATTAGTAATAATATCCTACAATAATATGATAATAAGCTTTTGTTATTGTAGTGTAGATGTCTACTTTGTGTTTGGGACTATAGTAACTTTCCATGAAATTAAGCCTTTGTCAGTCCAGTCCCTTTTTATCAAAGAGAAATGTGATTTATTTTAAATAATCAGGCTTCATTTTAAGCTAATTAGGTTATTTGGCCCCATCCTTCCTCCTGCTGGAATTAATGATTTCCTGAATAAGGGCTGCAGACACGTAAAAGTGTAGATGGAAGAACAGACATTTGTGAGGATATTACCTGCACTGAAGCACTATAATGCAAAATGGAGTCAAGCAATTCATCCAGCAAATGGATTCTGTGCTGGCATTCATAGCTTTGCTTCACAAGTAACAGATTCCAGTTAAAATCCTGTAGCCCCTTGTGGTTTTAATTTTTTAGGACATCCATTCTTCCTACTACAAAGCATAGTTCAGAGATGTGCAGATACCAAAGTTATCATTTGGCCAGCTGTTTCAGCTGCTCTTCATTTCTCTTAAGTAAAAATGTGATAGGTTAGACACAACAGTAGAGAAATACTAATAAATTGGCAGCAATCAGTTTGGAGCACTGCATGCAACAGCACTGGGTCACCTAAAGGTTTTCTTTTTTAAACCTCTGTCCTACTCTTATTTTTCCCACTACTGAATGAGCAAATGAGAAGTGATAATCAGATTATACCAAATAATTATGCACTAACCGATCTACAAGAAGATTAGATGATGTGTTGCACCATCAAACAAAGTCCTTCAAATTCTTTAAACATGGTCATATAGAAACCTGACCCAAAATGTACAGTGGTGGACCAGGTGGTTCCTATATTGGTGTCCTGCCAAGCTGAGGTCTTTTGAGACTCTGAGTTTGCTGAGTGACTCATGCACAATAGTTAATTTTGCCCCTTATTCTGTAAATTATTTGGTGTTTTTCGAAATTGAGGGTTATCTGTAGCAATGTGCTTACAGAGCTTGTGTTGAATCACCTGAATCTGCTGTTTGTCTGCACAAGTCAAATGGCATTATCTGTACTTGACTGGATGATGAGGATACTTGGAAGGAAGCTGGGTGACAGCATGCTTCCTACTGACAGATGCTCACCGAGTCTGCTTCTCATTCAGACCCTTCCACTTCTAAAGAAATTGTTTGAAACAGCACAGAAAACTATTTTCTAGGGTGAATAGTTAGTATCAAATCAGTGTTTATTATATTCAGGCCGAGTTCTCTTGTCCCATGCTTAAACTCCCTAATATTGATGTCAAAATATCTCTTTTTAGGAGCAAAATTATCTCTTTTCTCTCTAGTTTTAACAGAAGTATTACTTCAAAATAGAACTACATGGAGGCAGTAACCTAATGATACATAGTGCTTTCTAAAGGCTGTGTGAAAGATATAAAGGAAACTCATGGTATACCTGTGATTACAAGTGCACTGTAGAGTAGTATACCAGCTATGAGGGAGGAATTGGAATCTGAGAATCAAAAGACACTGGAAGGAATAGCTGTTCCACTATGACAGGTGAAAAAAAAAAGTCATCACTTTCTTCCAACACTGAACAAAAAGTTTTTGGTAATCAAAGAAAACTAATAATTCTACTGCCATTGTGCCTTATCTGTTTTGCTCTTCCCTGGTAGGAAAGAATAAACAGAGAATGTAATGCCAGTTTTTTTGTTCATATGCAAAGAAACAGAACACCTAAAATGACATATTTTAAAATATGACATGCATATTTTAAAAGAGTTCTCGTTAGTCAGTGCAATTCCTGTATTAGACTACTCCTTTTACTCCTCTTATTTTTCAAAAAAAGGGCATTCGTAATATTTTTAAAAAATAGTAAGTTGCCCTGTATTTTGTCTACACTCAGATTTGCATGCAGTCTCATTTAACTAGAAGGAATTCATTATGCAAGTTCAAAAGATGAAGTCAGTTGCCAGTTACATTTTAGGAACATCTAGAACAGACATGGTTTGATCAGAATCAGTGGAAAGAACATGGTCTACATCCCTCTTTGAAAACTGATCTGCTGGACAAGGCCTGGAATGCACTAGAAACTAGGGAAGATGACAAAACTCAATGTCTTTTAAGTAAATTGTCAGTGTCTAGGTTCAGTGCCAACTCTAGGTTCTCCTGGATATTAAACATTTGTAGAAAATGCAGAAGAGTTGCTCCTTAAGCCATTCCCCATCTATTGCTTGTCTTGTGCTAGTTTATGCACATATGAAATCCGGGGATCAAATCTTATGCTTAGTCTCTGGTCATTCAGTTGCATGCTCAGGACTGGTATTGGTATGAGTCAAAACAAAAACAAGTTGCCCATGATTAAATTTCCTCCAGTCCCTAATAATCCCTGTTTATATTTTTTGAGTAGTAATTCTGATTTGTAAAAGCCCTAATACCTTCTTAGTAACGGCCTTTTCATTGAGCCCTTAAGCTGATGGATAGTAAAGCCCCTAATTAAAACCAGATAATGTATGAAAGATTCCTACAGTGCAAACCTTTCTCTTAAGTTCTGATTAAACCAAGAAACTCATACATCTGTTTGCATGATTATATTCTCCTCAGGTCAGGCTTCTGGTAGCATTGAATTAGGTCCATTCTCCTCACAGTAGCTTTTTCTTGGGAACAAGAGAACAAGAAAGGCTAAGACAGAAAATGGAGAAATATTGGCCTGTTTCAGTTAGTTAGGAATATAGTCTTTTCCCAGTCTATGGCTATCAGTCAGGGTAATGGTGAACCATAGAATAATGTCTTCATTTACATATAAATATGTATAAAATATTTATGTGCATATCTATATATGTATAATTGCATGCAGTTTGGCATAAATAAATATAGTATAAAATAGGGAGAAGTGATTTTTTTCAGATCTTTCATTATTTCTTTTCTTTTTTTCCTCTCTCAGGTTTTGCAAATAGAAGTAGGAATATGAGAAGAGACTGATTTTTTTTTAACTTTAAATTAAGAGAAAAATAAAACTATGCAGTGAAAACTTTTGTTGTACCTTGACTACACTGCAGGTTAAAATCCAGGTTTGTATCAATCTGTCTCCCCCTTCCCAAATATACTAGATTTCATGGGAAGGATGCTCATTTGCATGCCCTGCTTGTCAATCCAAGTGTAAATGACAGTGGGACCAGGCCAGTTTAGCTCTCTGTTGTCTCTTGTTACTAAAAGAGGGGAAGAAAAAGCATCAGTGGCTGTATAAAATATGACTGGTACAGTTTTGTGTTTCTTTTATATGCGTAAACTGTTGAACTTTTACTGGGTAGGAGCTAGGCACCACTAGGGAAAGTATCAAGCTCCCACAATGGAAGCTAGACTGACTTGCACCCTTGTCAAAGATCTCTTGAACTGTAACCACTGTTGTATTTCATGTAATGTAAACTATCTGCCTTTGGAAATCTTAATGTAGCGTGGCAAGTTCTTGGGAGAAAAAGCTATAATTTGTAAAATAAGCAATTCTTAAAAAGAAGAGAGAAAAAAAGGAAAAAAAAAAAAAAAGAGGTAGAGGATCCTGTTGCAGATGACGGGTCAGGTTCAGCAGGGTGCAACAGCAGCTCAGTTTCAGCCTGGTGATCCAGAGCAGCTGTGAGCCTGGCTTCCCAGGCACTGAGACTGTGTTTTTGTTCAAGCCATTAGTGAACCAGGTCAAATATCTAAGTATGGGAGAGAGAGGTTTTTGGAGTATTTTTGTACATTACTGGGAATATTTAGTCAATGGTTATTCAGAAATTAAGATATTACTTGTTCTGCTTAGTCACTTCATTTTTTAGTGTGATGTGAGAACATGAAGAAAAGAGAATTTCAGTAAAGAATTCCTGCAAGTTCATTTGGGTTGGACTTGTACTAAATGTATCTGGACAATTTGGAAGTTTTGAAATGCTGTGGCTTTTCAGCATATGGCCAGCTGGCAAAACCTCCTTGAAGTGGGAAGGACCTGGAGGACATTGCTGATTTTTGTAATGTTGCTTCGGGGCTGACAATCGTGAGCTATTCTTTCTCACCCTTAGTAAAAGCTGCAGCTAGAAGGAGGACATGGCTGTCCCTTGCCCCCACCATCTGCTGAGTGCTGGCCCTCTGTTTTCCCATCTGTGGGCTGGGGACTCTGTCTCTCAGCAGCCACATCTTGATTTTTCTGCTGGCTGCAGACAGTCTCTTCTGGTAAATGGGCTTTAAAATCTAAGGGTGAGTCTGTCTGGCTGGAGGGTACTGATAGTTTGTGACTGTTTGCACAGAGCTTTGCTTGGGAACACAAGGCTGTTCTTTTCTTCAGAGGGGAGATTTGTAGGATAAACTGCACTCCATAATGTAGCTGCTCTGTGAATAATGAAGGACTGGGCTCTGCTCATCCCTGACACCTTTGCAATTTTATGTGCCTTTTCCAAGCTGGATATGATCACCAATATGATATGGCTTTTGAATTAACAGTTAATGAGACGCCTTTTGTGGGTAATGGATTTTTGCAAATGACTGTTTATGGAGGAGAGAGGCTGTCTGAGGTACATTAACTTGGCAGAAATAAATAACAAGTGTACTTTATATGATTTTTATATGATCTGGATGCCTCATCATTTTTCAAGGCAGAAGTATAGTATCTATGTCATAGTTAGTGAGCTTAAGTCTAGAGGTCCTAAGGTCCAACTAAAGAGCTCTCATTAAGAGCACACTGAGCATTATCAACACTAAATCAATCCATGGTTTTGTGGAAGACAATTCCTAAGCCAGAGCTGGGAGGTAGAAGTCTTGATCATTTGGTTTTTTATGATACAGCTGCAGAGGATTTCATCCCTTAATTTACCTTTCATGGCTGATATGCCTCCATTGCCTCCTATACATGAACAGAAATTGCTGTCTCCTCAAACCTATCATTGTGGCTGCTCAAGTGACAAAGTCCAGAAACCATTTCTGTCAAAATGAACCTGCTAAAGAGTAGGTGACTACAGAAAGAGCTCTGCACTAGTTCTGGGGAGTTAGTGGTGGGTAGCAGGTGGATGGCCCTGAGTGAGTTTTTGAGAGGGTGTTGGAGGCAATGACCTCTTCTGGTTTTTGAAACCTAAGAAATGAAGCTGCAACTGGTATGGACAAGAATCCTGGTGTGTTACATGGACTGCATCAAGTTCAGAACAGAAAGTACCTTGTATGATGGTGCTCAGGAGAGCCAGAAAAAACCACTGCTTTTTAACAAGTAATGTAGATGTCATCATGGGAGTCTATTATAGATTGACTAGCCAGGACGATGACATCAATGAATTAGTCTTTGAAGAACTAAGAAACACCTCTAAGTCAACTGCCCTTGTCCTAAAGGAGAACTTCAACTTGCTGGAAATTAGCTGGGAGCATCACACAGCTGGCACTGACAGGTCCAGAAAATTCCTAAAACACCTGAATGAGAACTTCATGGAATAAGTACTAAGAAAGTTGACTATGAAGGATGCCCTCCTTGATTTGTTTCTGGTTAACAGAGAGGGTCTCATGAGTAAAATGGAGATTGGTGGCTATCTTGGCCACAGCAACCATGAAGTAATCAAGTTTAAAATCTGTTGATGGTAGGAAAAGTGCCAGTAAAACTGCAATGCTGAACATGAGGAGGGCAGCTGCTCAGGGCACTAGTGAGTAAGGTCCCCTGGGAAAATGTCTTTGAAGGTGCTTAGGTCCACCAGTGCTGGTCAATTTTTAAGCATCACCTCCTAAGGGCTTAGGAGCAGGCAATTCCAAAATGTTGGAAGTCAAGCAGACGAAGCAGAAGGCCAGATTGACTGAAGAGAGATCTTCCTTTGGAGATATGCCAAGAAAGGCAGGTGTATGCCCAGTAGAAGCAAGATCAGGTGATGTCCTGTGCACAGTTTTGGGCACCACAACATAAAGATATAAAGATATTAGAAAGCACCCAAAGGAGGGCTACAGAGATGGTGAAGGGAAGCCATACGAGCAGCAGCTGAGGTCGCTTGGTCTGTTCAGCTGGAGAAGAGGAGACTGAGGGGAGACCTCACTGCAGTTACAACTTCCTTGTGAGGGGAAGGGGCAGGCACTGATCTCTTCTCTGTGGTGACCAGTGACAGGACCCCAGCAAATGGCCTGATGCTTTTTCAGGGGAGATTTAGGTTAGGTATTAGGAAAATGTTCTTCATGTAGATGGTGGTTGAGCACTGGAACAGGAAAGTGGTCACAGCACCAAGCCTGACAGAGTTCAAGAAGCATTTGTTCAACACTCTCAGGCACATGGTGTGATTCTTGGAGCTATTCTGTGCAGGGCCAGGAGTTGGACTTTTATCATTCTAGTGGGTCCTTTCTAATTCAGATTATTCTGTGATTCTGTTATATCTGACATCTGCGTGTTTCCCAGAATATCACATTCTTGTTGCCCCCCTGGTTTCCTGATTCTTCTCTAGTGACATGACATCTTTACAAAGCTACAGAATAAAGCTCTTTATTCCTTACAGCTCAGCCAATCCTGTAGACCTTCACAGCGGTCACTGTCAGATGTCTGTCTCCCAGACAGGGAGTTGTTTACCATGTGTTTAGGAACTAAGCCTTAAGTCATGCTCCAAGGAGTGGGATTCCTCGGAACATGTACAAGTCTGAGCTAGTCTCCTGGGGTCCTTGCAGTCTTGAAGAGAAATCATCACTTGATCTGCAGGACAGGATTCATCTCATCATAATGTAGGTCTAAAATAGGCAAGATGATGTGCACTTTAGAGGTGCCTTTTCAACTCACTGTGAAGATGGGTGGAGTGAAAATACCTCAGATGTGAAGTCAACACTGCAGGAAAAAGGGAACGTGATTTCCACGCAAAGTACTTCAGTAGTAAAGAGACTACGGTCCTGTGGGACTTGGATGCGGTGACCTGGTAGTGCCTAGCAGGACAAAGACTTGAAATCTTCCTTCTGTGTTCTACGTGACTACTCTGAATACTGGAGTAACCTTCTTAAAAAAGAAAATGAACATTAACACTTGGGAACCTCTTTTTTGCTTTCTAACTCTTTTTTTGTATTTTCTGCCTGAGGACTTCTCCCTTGTACTTACACCTTGGATTAACTCTCTAGTTTTGTCTTAATTTATAGTCACAAACTCTGGACTCACTGTAAGATGTTTAGGTACTGGTTTATAAATATATTAAACAGAAAATAAAATATGTATGTAGATCTAAAGCCTTGTTGACCTGACAGGTTGTGCCAAAGCCCCAGGAGATCAGAGGCAGCATTCATCAACTGAGGCATTGTGCATATGCCAGGTGTAGTGCTAATACTCTGATGCTTTTGCATAAAAATAAGCCAGATTCACTGTTCTTTATTTGTGAACTGTGCACTCCTCTCTACTTGTGCATGCTTCCTCTTGAATAGTGTAAAAGAGGACAATGCAGAAGAGAGGGCAACAGCTTATATATATTAGTGTATTCAAACACATGGATTCAGCCAGAGCTGTGGAGAGTTCTCTTCAGTGGATTAGTAGCTGCAGCACTGCCATTCTCCTGGGAAATCATCTAAGCATGTGTTTTCTTTAGCAGGCTTCTGACCTCTTTTGTGTTATTCTTCATTTCTGTGTCCTAAGTAAGGTGATATTAATACTATTTCTTGTTGGTATGCTTCCTTGGGAGTTTTACAGAGTGTAAAGAAGGGAAGTGGTTTCTGCTGCTCCTAAATTAAAAGCAATTGCTCAGAGTCCTGCAAATCTCTGGAAGATGAAATGTCTGCTAAGAACGAGTGCTGCTCTTTGCACTGACAAACTGGATGCTGGGGAAAGAATAATGTGATTGTGAAGACACATCTTTCAGTTTAATAAACAATTTTGAGAAGAGGACTGCCTCAGTTTCATAGTAGTCCCTAGGAAAAAAAATTCTAAACTCTACCCTGAAAACAAACACCTCTTTTCTGTTTTGAAACAAATATTCTCTTTTCTGCAGTGCAGGGATACATTGTAAATTAAACCTTTTTTTAGATATATAGGATATGAATAAGGCAATTGCCTTAGCAGTATTATTAAGAATAATAACTTCTGTTGTAGATAAACCTTTTTGGCATGTAAAAACATTAGTATTTTATATTCTAGTTTAGCTTTTCCATCAGAAGAACTTATAATTTCTGTAAGTCTTATTTGAAATGTCATAATATACGACCTGTAATGAATTACTACTTTTGAGCTCTCAGTTGAACAGAGGTTGTAGCAATATATTCTTTTGCATGTGTCAACTGCATATTCTGTGAGCTTATCATCCGGGCTTCTTCCTTCTCCAGAACGACTGTTTTGGGATTAATTACCAAGTCACAAAATGGCTGAATCAGCTTGTCAAAGTTCTCCCTTATTATCAGTGGAAGGAAGTGCATTTCCATCTGTGTGCTTTACCTGGGACCTCTTTGCATGGGGTTTTGCCTTCGCTTCTCTCCCTTGGCGGAGAATTTACACTGAACCTACAGTCAGCACACCCTTGGCAGCAAAGTCGTGATGTCCCCAGCCATCACAGAGCTGACACCCATCCATAGACACTCAAAGAAAATAAACCATCAGTCACATGGACTTCAGGCCCTGGGGTCTGCACAGTTGCCTTCTGCTGGTGGAGCTGTGGGATCCTTGAACCTTTTGGGTTGCTGCATCTGAACCCAGTGTTATCTGTTGGATCACACAGTTAAAAAATCAACTTCTAATTCATTGCCTAATTTATATGCCCACTTGATAGACCTATAACACAGTTGAATGCATGTTAAATGATTAATGCGAAATAAAAGGTAGTGTTACATGGCCCAGTTAGATTCCATGCTCATGATTTAATCCTGTCAGTCAGCCACAGCTGTTAACCATTTTATGCCCCCATAAAAACTGTACCTATGCTGCTGCAGGCTTTTAGGCTAAAAGAAGGTAATATTATAATAGGATAAATAACCAGAGCTTATATAAGAGAATAGGATATTATCCATATACATAATCAGAAATTTATAGGAGGATATGCTTAAGCAAATACAATTTTTATCACATAAAATGTTATGGAGATTTTTCAAAGTTGCAGGAAGGAATTAGGAATCCAGATTTCATTGCCTTTCTTTTAGGTGGTATCTAACTCTTCTTATGTCTTTGAAAGTGTACCCTAAATTATCAAATTTAATTGTACATGCCATATATAATCACTAAGGGATAAAGATGAGGATTCTTTGTGATTTTTAAATTTTGGTTTTATTTGGTGCAAATTTCCAATTGAAGTGTTTACCCATTGAACAGTCTAAATAAAAGTAGCTGAAAAACTGGTTTCACTGGGACAGGGTAACATTCAACTTTGTAAAACCTGACAAGCAGCAGAACTGTTGAAGGGGCTTCATCTCCCAGGGCATCAGGAGGCAGCTGCACATTTGACTGCTGTACTGCAAGGACAGTACAACCCTCAGTCACGTGTGGGCTTAATGGGAATTAACAGGTTCTAGAGATCTTAAATTAATGTTCCCATTAGGAAGGATGTTTTTCTTCTCACCCTTTTTGTGTGTCAAGATCGATATCTCATCAGGGAAACCTTCAATACAGAATATTTTGAATGAGCATACGATAAATAATATTCTCTTTACTGCATTTGGGCTATAGGAAAGGAGAATTTTCCTGGTATAATGAGTGATAAGTAGAACAAAGATCATTTGGGAATAAAATGTAGCTGTTTGATCCATTTGATAATTTCCATCTGGATGGCATTTGCTTTCCTCAGTAAAGGGAACGAGAGGTGCCTATTTGTAGGCAATCTGTTGAGTTTCTTTCACAGAAAAGGACAGTTTATCTTTTCCTTCCATATGGGCATACATTATTACATTTGCAAACATGTTGTTCATCTTTTTTTCTTTCAGACTCTCTAAGAAGTCTTAATTCCTGGGTGGGTTGGGATGTGGGTTGGATATTCTCTTGTTTTGTCCTGAAATCCTTAAGAGAGAGGAAAAGATCCTCATTATTCTGTGTAGATAGGTACTGGTTAATTTCCTAAACCAAAAGAAACCTTGCTTGTTGGAGCAGAAAGCAAGTTAGCTGTAATGAGACCAGAATAATGATTGTTCCTCTGGGCCTAACCATGTTGGAGGAATAGAGGTCTGCAAATGTGGCTCCCTGCTGTCATGGGATCCAAGTCATGCAACCTCTGTCATAAATTAAGCAAGTTCTACCTCAGGATTCCCCTTCTAGAACAGTGAAGTATTTTAAACATTAAAAGAATCATTATAATCATAATGTCATCTTGGCTAAGGGTAGAGAAACTGCTTTAGTACATTGAGGTTAATGCTGTGGGTTTGCCCCAGGACTACTGGATTTTGTGCATTTGTAGTATTTTTAGTTAGCTTTTGAGAAGATTTGTGTATCAGAGCTGCTTCGCTCTGACATGCTGGGCAGGCAATGAGGTCTGCACCCTACTCCCCTTTCTGAGCAGTCATTCCAGCCAGAATTCCTCCTGCCCAAACTGTCAGGAGGTATCCAAGTGCAATAAACACACAGGCATTGGTGCTTTGTCCTAGAATAGTTTTATTTGAAAAGTGATTCTGTTCTCTGCATCATGGTTGGGTTTTGGGGGTTTTTTTTAAGTGCTTTTGTCTAAAACCTTTGGAAAAATACAGAAATACCTTTCTAATATCTCTGCACATAAGAACAGGGAGGAGCAGTTGTAGTTTAAGAGGACAACCCTATTTTCTTTATGAAAAACAAGCTTAGTTTTTTCTTTATGCAAACTCATGTGACTGCCTAGAGGCAAGGAAAGGGGCAAAAATTAGGAAACGAATATGGCTCAGTGCCTGGTGTTTTAGGGATACATCTCCTTCATCCTCTTCTTACTAATAGGACCTAGATACTTCTCATTCTCTCTTGGTTTGCTGTGGTAGATATACCTGGACGACTCGATTGGAAATTCATCCACAGAACAGTTCAGAGTTAAAACAGCCTTATGCTGATGCCACTGATAATCATTGGGCTATCAGCAGAAGTTGCCACCTATAATCAGACCATAAGACCATGAATGGCTTCCAAATACACTAATTCAGCACCAGAGCTGTGATTTTGGCTCCTTAGCATTTTGCACCTGGAATTGTTATTAATTTTCATATTTATCAAACAGCTGTAAATTGAGATCTCTAGCTTGCAAGTACTTGTGATCTAAAGGAGTCTGTGGAGGATGGTTACACTCCAATTTCAACAGAGGCTTAACCTGATTCTGTTAAAGTCCATTTAGGGTGTGGTCCTCGGAGGATTTCAGTGCCTTGGCAATCACATATGTC
>WEIV01014090.1:9720-48233 GCA_013390005.1 Calyptomena viridis
AGCGGCGGCCGGGAGCCGGGGCACGGGCGGAGGGCTCGGCCCGCGCCGCGCAGCATGGTCCGGGAAACCAGGCACCTCTGGGTGGGCAACCTGCCGGAGAACGTGCGCGAGGAGAAGATCATCGAGCACTTCAAACGGTGAGTGGGGCCGCGGCGGGGCTGCGGCGGGGGCCGGGCCGGCCCGCGGTGTGGGGAGAACGAGGGGGGAAAAACGTGGGAAAGGAGGGGGGGAGGAGTGCGCGGGGACGGCGGTTCCCGTGGAGAGGAGGAGGAAAAACAGCGCTGTAAATAACCCGCGCCATGGCGGGACCGGCGGCGCGGCCGGAGCGGGGAAATACAAAAATGGCTAAAAATGGACCCGAAGCGGCGGAGCAGCAGCGAAGGGAGCTCGGCGGTCGGCCCGGAGCGGATCCCGGTGCCTGGAGGCAGCGCTGAGCCACCTTGGTCTCCAATTCTTTTTTTTTGTTGTTGGTGTTTTGTTTTTTTTTTTTTTTTAAATTATTCAACGCTTGGAGTTGTCTCTGTTTATTTTCGCCCGTTTCCCTCCCATCTGGAGCCCTGGGTGATGCTGCGTGTCCCCCCGAGGTGCAGCGAGCGGTGGGAACCGAAGCGCCTGCAGCTGCGAGACCGTGACTCGGAAAGAAAAAAAAAATAAATCACACAAACCCACGGAAAAAAAACATGGGATCCTCCACGCGGGAAGCGCCCTGGACTCCTTATATCGTGCTGGGTTGTTTTTTTCCTTTTTTTTTTTTATTGCTGTTGCATAGGTTAATCCCGCTCATAAGGAAGTAGTAGCTGTTTGCATGGTTGTGTTTTTTTTCCTCCTCCCTCCGTCTTTCCCTGCGAGGAGGAGGAGGAGGAAGAGGCTTCTCCCCCGCTGCCTCAGCAACACCTTTTTCCCCGGGAAATGCTCTCAAGTTGATGTACCCCACGCTGGAAGCTGGTTTTTTAGGGGGGAAAAAGGAAGTAACGAGCCCTGCTCAGCTCGTGGCCCCTCCAGACCGGTTGGTTTAATCCTACTGCCGCCAGAAAAAAATGGATTTTGAAGCTTCCTTTAATCTTCCTGCGCTGGAAAAATGATGGAGCGTCCTTAATAATGAGTCACCATGGGAAAAATAGATGCGGTGACACCGAGGGGGGGAAAGGAACATCCCGGCGCCTCTTCCCTGGCTCCTGGTCGCTTGTGCTGTGGAATGACCGGGGGTCTCACATCCCCCTCCATCCTCCTGTCCTGAGCTGCTGCAGCAGCCGAACCCCATCTCTGCACCCTCATCGCTCCGAAATTGCCCTGTTTTAATCGAGCTTCACCTTTTTTGACCTTTATTATCCCCCTCCCCCGAGCCCAGATTTGCCTCCTGGTCCGTGCCGGATGGTGGATCTGTATCCAGGGTGGTTTGTCGTGTCCCTCAGTCCAGGTTATGTGACCCAGCGCTGTACAAAGGCAGGTTTTTCGGGGAAAAATCCCCGCTCTGAGGTTGTTTGGTTAATTCCAGCCATAACTACCTGAGGGAATAGGCACTCCGCAGTGGAAATTTGACATTCCTGGGTTTTATTTTGTCCGATTCTCCTCGTTTTGTAAGATGTATTAAGGCACGAAAAAAGTTGCTATGGTACTGTTGCTTGGAGATGGATGGGAAAAATGGCAGGCGCTGAATTAATTACCTTTTTTTTTGGTTGTTTTTACCTCGGCGAGCTGCGATGGGAGGTTTGGGAAGGAGATTTGCAGCCAGGCGTTTCTCCCAATTTCTCCCTGGTTTTTCCACACTGATTTCCCCGGGGATTGCTGTGTCTGGGTGAGGCTGATCTCAGGCCAGTAAACACAGTTAAAACACACTTCAGCCCCTTGGCTGCGGGTACTAAAGCACTGGGGGTGACACGCTGCCTCCAGAGCCTTCTGGGGTGGAACCTTGGGAATATTTGTGCCTGGAAAAGGGATGAGGGGGTGAGTGTGGAGCCGGGCTGGAGGCTCGGTGTGTAGGTGCTGTAGGTGGACAATGGAGCGAGGCTTCCTTTGTATGCCCGTGCTCGCCTGGGGGAAGGGACACGCGGCACAGGGATGGCACAGGGATGGATGGCACGGCTGGGGGGAGCCACAGGGAAGGGACACGTCTGGAGCTGGCATGGGGAAGGCTTCCCTCTCCTTTAGTTCGAAGGGAAAGTGTTTTCGGATGGAGCGGGGCTTGGCAGAGCCCAGTTCCCACCCATCCCCCAGCCTGGGAATAGGGCGGAGAGGCTGAGCCATGGGAGCCGTGGGGGGAAGATTTTGGGGAAATACCGCCGAAAATCTCAGCTGGGCCGTGCCCGGAGTTTCCCCCGGGGTGTTTGTTATTCTGCCGGGCTTGGGAAATACTGCCCTTCCCACATGGAAGCCTTGGCTGTTGCTCAGTCCCTGCCAGGGGCGAGTTGGAGAAACAACCGTCTTGTTTCCAAAGAAGCAAAAATTCAGGGAAAACTCCTGAAAGTTAAAACCCAGCTGGAATGTTCAGTGTGAGGGGTTTGCTGCTTCTCTTCCCTCCTTCACTCACCCACTGGCTGTGGGAACCTTGCCTGGCTTTGCAGCCTCACAAGAAATTCTGTTAAGGAGTGAATTAAAATGAAAGAGGTGTTTTGGAGAAATTATGTGTGTTTTTTTTTTTTTTTCCCCCAAAATGCTCCTGATTGGTTTAGTTTAGTGTGAATGGAAATAACACTCTGCTTATGAATCCTCCTCTCAAATTAGAGAATATTCAAGCTGGTCTCAAGCTGCCTTACACGAGCAGTGTTATTTTTTTTCCTTAAACACCCTTTTTAAAATCTATTTCCATGATATTAAAGGAGATTGCAAAGCAGAGATTTTCTGTGCATTTTAACGGATTGAAATGATTTTGGCCTTTCAATTTCTTAGCCAAATACTCCCTTTTTAACAACTAATGTTCTGTATTTTTTTTTCAACTGAGTTAAGGCACCCTGAGATAGAAAAGCCACCAGTGCCAGGATTGGAGATCCACTGTTAAGGTGGAATAAGCAGCGAATCCGAGTTGGGATCTGGGAGATGTGAGCTCAGGGAAGCAGTGGGAGCCATGGTTTGGGTTTTCCTAATTAATGCTGGAAAAAAACCCGTCGTTCACCATCCCTGAAACAGATGCTCGGCAGCTTGGAGAACAAGGAGCTAAATATAGTAACAGTTGTCCCCAGCACAAGTGCTGCCCTTCCATGGTTTTTTTTCTCCCTGTTTTCCAGTTATCCAAAAGAACGTGGCTTTGTCCCTTTATTGGTGTTTTAAAGGGCAGACAGAAGTAAAAGGCTCTTAATTATGGGCCATGTGACTCTGCTGTGCCATCTCCCATTCTTGGGGAGAATTGAGATGTTCACAGTAACCAAGTGCAGGAGAAGCCTTGGATTTCAGGAAACAATCGTGCTCCTTTAAAATGGACACAAATAAATTGTGGATTGGAGCAATCTTGGAGAAGACAAGTAACTTCTAAGGGTTTTTGTGGGGGAAAATGGGCTTTGTGTGGCTTTGGCAGTGTCTGTTCCAGAGGAGATGCTTTGGATACCTCCTGCAGAAGTGGTTGGCATGTTAAACACAACTGCAAAAATCCTGCCGTGCCAGCAAGTGCCTGTCAGAGTTCAGGGATTTCTGGAGAACATCGGGTCAGGTTGTGAGAAAATGGTTTGTCTTGGTGGCCAGGAGAGTAAATTCAGTGGACTGAGGTGGTTCAGAGGGATTTTGGCAGCTCTGTGGGGAGCACTGGTCACTCAGAGGGAAAACTTGATTCCCACATCTGACACTGGCAGGTCTTGCACTGCCTTTCCATGGGAACGGGCTGGAGTCAGCAGGAACAGAGTTCCTGGTTTTCTAGTAAAACTTTTAAATGGGTTCCCAGACTTTTATTGCTGATCATTGATTAATAAGTCCTTGGGATGCAAACACTGGGTTGGTTATCCTAAGTCAGCTCTGTCTGTAGGGATCCCTATCCAGGTGTATTTTTACTGTAGGAAAATCCAGAAGTAAGGCCACAGAAGGAACTATTGCTGTTTTCTCTCTCCATTTGTGTCACTTTAGGTGACAGTGTTTCCACAGAGGAGGTTTTGCCCTTTCCAGTTCAGAGCTTTGGAGTCATGTCTGGAATACTAGGCACCATCAGGACTTGTCTGTGCTGCAAGATAATTGTAGTTTTGTGGAATACAAAGACCCTGGGGGGATGTTTGGGTGGGTGATTAGGGCAAGGGGATTCAGTTAATTGCCTGGGATCAGAAGAGGAGGGAAGGTGTGGAAGACACAAGGTGAGTTCTGCCTCCTCAAGTCTCAGTTGGTTTTTATGAAGCCCAACCTTGTGCTGGGTGTAGGTTTGTCACTCGCCTGGTTAATGGGGGTGATGGTGCTGCTGCTTCTGGTGGTGGTTTTCCACTGGATCTTTAATAATTCTCTTCCTGACATTGATCCACGAGCAGCCCAGGCTGGTGTCACCCAGCAGTGTTTGTCTCCAGCCACCTCCTCCTTCCCCCGAGGCCGAGTCACACCAAGGATGGCTCCTCAACAGCTGGAGATTCAGGAATCCTCTGGTTGCTCCACATTCTGCTCTTTGCCTGCACTTGAGGTGCAGGTTGACGCCACAGTGGCCGAGGAAATGCCTGGGTAATTATTTCAAAGAAACTTAATGAGAAGCTGCCAAGACTGTACATTTGGACCAAGCTTCTATTAAGTGGTTTTATACACTAAGCTGTGGTGGAAAGATAAGTTGCTGTCACTTGGTCACAGAATTCTGCCACTGCTGAGCCTGGCTGGCATTGTTTGTCCTCTGAAGTTTCTTCAAAGGTCTGTGTTTAGCTGTGATTATTTGTGATTTGATGTGACAGCTTCTGTTGCCACTGAGCTGCTCCACAGCGATGGTGGCTTTTGGTATTTCTTGCCCTTACTGTAAATTCCTTTGGTACAAAATAATCCTTGCAGAGCACAAGAGAACAGATTCATATGTTGAGAACTCCTTGTGAGGTGTGTGGAGGTACTAAATCCATTCATGAGGGCAGAACAGGGGATGAGAAAAGCCTTGTTGACTGGTTTTTATCCCTCCTTGCTCTTCATAGCCAGAAAGTCCTGCCAAGGTCCTTGGCAAGTGACCTTGTTGCCATCTGAAGGTGTGTCCAAAATTAGGTCCTTGTTTTTGCTGAGGGCTTTCCATAAAAAAGGAAGTAAATATCCAAATGAGCAGAGGGCAGGTTGCAGATGTTGGATGAGCTGGTGAGTCAGGATGGACCTGGGGCTCCTGGGGAGTTTTGTTTTCATGAGCTGATGTGTCACCAGTGCAGCCTGACTTGTGGTTTCATGTTGTTGGTGTGTGAGGAAGAGGAGGAGATGCCTTTGCAGGGGCACCTCAGAAATAACAGTCTTCTGAGGATGTTTGGGGAGGGGTGGGACTGAGGGACACCTTCCCAGCTGCTTTTAGGCTGCTGAAGGTTTTGGGAGAGTTGCTGGGTGTGAGTCGTGGAGCTGCCAGTGGGGTGGATCCCTTCTGGATTTGGTAGATACCAAAAATAAGCCCCAGTGAGATATTTCACTTTTGTTTTTTACTAAGTTCAGTGAACTTGCTGAGGTCTGAGAACGCCCTGAAACCGAAGACTGCAAGGACAAACATTGCTAAACAATGAACTGAGGAATGAAGTAGAAAAATGATTCCTCTCCATAATAAGATCCCGAGTTTAGCTGCATCTTTGGAATGTCGATTGAGGAATCTCGTGGGAGGAACAGGAGCCTGAAGATGGAATTTCACAGTGTACAACCAGCCTGGCTGCTTACCTTTGCTGGAGTCTCTGTGGTGTTCTGCATTCACTTTGGACAGTTAATGAAAGTCAGACAAGAGCTGCTTTTTTTTCGTTGCCCAGGATACAAGTCAGTGTTTCCCACCTGGAGATTCTACACACAGTCACTTGGAGGTTCCTCCTTCCTGCCTGGGGAGGAATCTCCTGAAACCCACCCCCATGGCTGCTCTGCAGCAGTGCATTCCGAGGTGATGAAGACTCCTGGGTGAGGAATAAATCCAGCAGCTGCTCTGGTTTGTGCATTTCCATGGTTATTGTTTAACCTGCTGACGCTCTGCAATCGTCCCCTGCAATCTGTGAAGTCCTGCAGTGTGAAGATAACATCCTTCAGCAGAAGAATAAACATTGTTCTGGGCTGTTCATAAATACACCAGGACATATTCCAGGGCCTGGTCTGGCAGCAGGATGGATTGAAGGCAGTGCCTCTGAATTTGGTTGGAACAACGTCCTCCATGGGATGGATTTTTCGGAAGCGTGTCCTGTGGCCACTGCATGTGTTTGGCTCTGGATTAGAGTTTGTATTCCATGCCTTGTCCGAGGTCCAGACGTTTGTGGTGACTTGGGTGAGAAGACAGCAAAATTGGGATGTGAAGGAACATCAATTTTCTGCTCAGACAAACTGATGGTGGGAGGAGAGCACCAGACTGTCACATGGACCACGTTCTGCTAAAAGGCTCGGGCATTTTTAAGAACAAAAGGGAGGGTTTTTTTGTTTCCTTTCTCTTCCCCTTTTTAATTACTCTCAGCAACTTAAAACCGAAAGTACTTGTTTTGTTTAGGCACACTCAGATGTCAAGTGTGAGCTTCTACATTTTCTCAGAGTGCCCTGAACGTGCCCTCTGGAAGGAGTGTGAGTGGATGATCTGCAGGGCTGCCTGTTGGATTCCTCCTGACCTGTGTGGGTTCCTCGTGGTTGTCCCTCTGTCCAAACAGAAGAGCTTCTGTGTGTTTTGTTCTCCCCAGGTGTGGTAGGAAACCAGAGCTGCTTCAAACCAAGTTCCTCTCGCACTGGTGGTCAGCTGCCCACTCAAAGCTGGGTTTGAAACGATCTTTTAGCTCAGTAAAAACTGCCAGATTGTAAATGATTTTAATTTAGCAAGTGGTGAATCACCCTCAGTTTTTCTCCAGGTACAAAGCTGAGCTGGTTGTGTTTGCTGTCCCTGGGGTTCACCCAGAGACACTTGGTGTCCCTGTCAGAGCTGAGTGAATACCTCCTGTCCCCACTGACAGTGGTGGCTGCCAAAAAGCACACAGAGGCTTGTTTAAAAGTTCCCTCTTTAGCCTCTTTGTGGCAGCTGTGGGGGACCTGTAATAGTTAACAGGGCAAAATAAGAAAAATAAATTGCCAAGTTGTACATTTAAAGAAGTCGTCTTTGGAGGGAAAAAAGTCTTCCGGCCTCATTAGCATCCCAAGTGTGAGGGGAATAAAAGCTCAGGGTGGATGAGTATCTCCCTTGTATACGTAATCAACAGCTGATTTAATTCCAGGGGATCTGGGAGATGCTGCTCCTGGGAAGGCAGCTGGATACACACCCAGGCAGCCAACGGTCTGCACAGTCACTGCCTTGTAATCAGAGTCTCAATAAACCTTTGGTGTTTTCTTAGCTCTGAAACATTGGGAGAATCAGTAGAGATAAAGCTTTGCCACGTTTAAAAACTAAAAGTGGCTTCAAGATCGATGTTACAGATGATAATCTGGTTGTGGGTACGGTGAGATTCACTGTTTTCTGGCAACACTTGAGCTCAGGAAGCATCTCTTCCTGTACATCTTTTCAGAGGTTACAGCCTGTGGGTTGTGCTGCAGTTGATGCTCTTGCTTAGCTCATGTCAGGCTGATTTTTCAGTTTGAAGGTGAAGCTGATCACTGAAACAGCCTAAAATGAGGGAGCAGCTTTGCTGGTGGTTGTGTTGGTGTAGTGGTTGTGGGGCAGATGGTTTGGTGTACCTGGTATCCCTGAACCACAGGAGGAGCCCTCTTGGTCTGGTAGTACATCTACACCTCCAGGTACGGCTCTGCTCAAGTCTTTGGTGTGGCAGGGCCTGTTTTAGGCCAGCTCATAAAGCCCGGGTGTGAAACCTCGCCCAGCGTTGCGATGAAACTCAAGTTTCCAGCTCAGCTTTGCAAAACCTTGACTTTAAGTTGCAGCAAAACAAAAGCTAATAAAGTGTGGCTGGTTCAGGAGCTCAGCTGTGGAAAGTCCCAGGCTCTTGCCTATGGAAAAAGCACCCAGAGCACAGGGAGTCACTGCAGACAAAACACCCCTCAGTGTGTGCCGGGCTCTGGCCGGGGGTTTGTCAGTGGGGAATAGGAGTTTCCTTGGGCTGACACCTGGAACTGTCACTTGGTTTAGTCACAGGGACAAGCACTTTCTCCAGGGCCGTGGTGGTGGTGAGTCACAGAGCAAAGAAATAACATTTGCACTCGTGTGTTTGGTAGTGGCTGGTGTGGCAGAGTGGGAGCGGCTGGGAACTGGCTGTTTGTCCTCCCTGCTTTAGGATCGTAACCTCTTGGCAGTAGGTGAGCTTTTGGGATTGGGGATTGGACTGAGAGTCCTTGGATCAGTGGCTCATTTCTATCAGAAAGGAATTTCTAGTTGTCAGACTTTTGGGCTGAACTGAAGCTGGTCATTTCTTCCAACTGAGGGGAGGTTTGAGGGGGAAGAGCAATTCCATCACTTGGGGTGATCTCAGAGACTGCAGACACAGAAACTTGTATTTTCTTCCAAAATACCATTTTCTGTAAAGCATCCAACACCTTGGAGAAGAGGTTGTAAAGTTTGTCCTTGTCTCAAAGGAGTCTGAACCAGTGAGCACCAAGACTTGGGAAGCTTTGAGATGCTCCACGTTCCAAGTGCTCTGCAGCGTGGCAGGGACACCATAATGTTGTGACTCTGCATTTTCCTCCATCTGCTGCCGAATGCATGCAAAGCAGAGCTTGGAGAAGCAACACCGAGATGGGGAATTACCCTTTCATGTAAGAATGAAAAAACTTGATTAATCAAGAGATTCCCCTCCAGTCGCGATGCAGCGCCTTCTTAACATCAAATCCAAGCAAATCCTGAAATCAGTCACGCAAAGGAACAGGCTCGAGCAATTCCCCCGCAGAAAGCGTTGAACGCAGCCTATCACCACCCGTGTTTTTGAAGCAAATCTGCAGATTATGCTTTAAGCTGGAAGGAAAAGAAAATGCCCTGGAGATGGAATTCGGCGGCTCCGTGTCTGGCGTGTAGGAACGTGACAGCGCATCTGTGGGTTGGGGATAAAGGATCCCAGCTCGTCGTGCTTGATACAACACAGCTGAACATGCTGAGTTCCTACAGGTTCCTGTAACCTTTTCATGCTTCTACAAATAGCGATATTTATTCGCATCTGCTTGGAGAGCAAGACTGGGGTGTTTCTTTCATGGAAATATCTCTTCCCTAATCAATTTTGAACCCGTTTGCCTGTTCTGGATAAACCTGAGGGTGAAGGGGATCTTCAGTCTCAGAGACACGACGTTCCTTTGAGTTTTGTGGAAACAAGAGGTTTTAATAGAGGAGAGAGACCTGATTAGTGGCCCCATGGAGAGAAAAGCTGCAGTGAGAGCGCAGCTCTTATTAGACATTAAAGAATCCACATGGGAGAGAGGTGTTCCTGACCGTGGGAAAAGCTGCAGTGGGAACAGGCAGTTATTGGATGCCGGAGAATTCAACCTCAAGACATGAATCCATAAGAGATGAGTCTTCATCAGTTCTGCTCACAAATCCACTTGGATTTATTTATTTTTTTTAATAATACATTTACCAATAAGCTGCAGATGCTTTTCCTTAATTGTTCTGAAGAGACAACTAGGAAAAGATCCTTTTCTGGCTGTGCCTTGTCCAGTTGCAGTGGTTAATTCTGGGTTGAGCCCCTGGTTCCAGGTTGAGGTCTGGCTGTGGCTGGGCTGATGCAATGCCGGGTTCTCCTGCCGCTGCCGGCAGCGGAACTGCTGACTGGGGTGAGGAGGATATTAAATGTAGCCCATGAGATGTTGCACAGCGTGCCAGGAGGGCTTTTTATTCATCCAGCTTCATGTAATCCCTGTGTCCAGAGCATGGATTCAGCTCCCCCTCCCTTGTCTTCATTGTGGTTTGAACTGGGACACTTCCTGAGTGCTGTGGGGGTGTCCCAATGGAACTGATATTTCAAGGAATGGATGCACCTATTTCACGTATCACCTGATGTGTGTGTGCTGGAACAGCTGATCTGTGGCAGAGCTGGTTGCCATGGGGGTTGCAGAAAAATTTCCTGGTGTGTCGACTGTTGGATGAAATCATTGCTGCTGACAGTGGGAACTATGAATAAACAGTTTTAAATATTCTGTTTCTTGCCTCTCTACCAGTACAGAATAATTCCATTTGGATATTAATACCCCAGCAGCATCCTAAAGGTCACTTTGCAATAAAGACATAAATAAAAATCTTCATTAGGAATCACTCTTACTTGGGGGGTTAAAAGGGAGCATTAGGCTGGGCCACAGCACTGGTTCCACACGGAGGTCCCTCCGGACTATCTGACTATCGAGCGTGGCTCCGAAATTCCAGAGGTACCAGGAGTGTGGGTGAATGTGCCTGTGCTCGCTTTTTAATTTCCTACTTTGTCATCTCTCAGGGAGGGATTACGAGTGCAGACAAAGCCCTGGCTGTTTCCCGTGCGTGGCAGGAACACGTGCTGGATCTCATTAACAAAACCCCCGGCTGGAGTCGGAGTTGGGACATTTCCTGTTCGGTGCTGCTGGGGGGCAAAGGGAGCTGCAGAGTCCAGAGAGGGCTGGGTTTGGGGTTTGGGTGCTGGGGCAGGAGGGAAGAAGTCTGAGCATCACCCCAGGATTGCCTGGTTGAGCTCTGTGACCTGCTTTGATTGTTCCTGCTCCTGAATTTTGACGTTTCCCTGAAGATCTTTATTACTTGGAGAAGAGCTGCAGAGAATGCCCCGAAGAACGTTGTTTTTCTCCCCCCAAAGGTCGCAGAGCCAATAAAGATCCCTCTAAACAGGTTTTAAAGCATCTCAGATTGCAATCTAGAAAATGATGGGAGCTCAGTAATTAGGGCATGTTTCTGAATCACTGCTGTCACAAGGTCTACCCTCAGTGTGGCTGGAAAACCAGCACTCCCTGTGATATGAGGAGCTTTTTTTTTGCCTGGCTCTGGGAAGATAAAGGATTTCAAAGCTGCACATCGTGTGGATTTATCACTTGCTGATGAGATTTCCTGCTCGTGGTCATCCAGAGCTCTGTCCCAGCTGCTCATCGTGGCTTATTGTTACAGACACAGCAATTTATCTACACCAGTGCCCCCAGCACAGGAGACAAACTGGAGGAGCTGGAACCCGTTGCGCAGCAGGAGTTGCCATCATGGAAACATGGTGAGATAACCGGTGCAACTGGAGTGCTGCAACCTCTTCACAAGGAATTTGGCAAGGAGGGAGAGGTGGTGGGGTAGCCCTGTGTGTTAGGGAGTGTTTGGATTGTCTGGAGCTTAATGATAGTGGTGACAGGTCAGTGTTTATGGGAGGGAATGGTGGGAAGGTCAGCAGGGGCCAGATCCCCTGGTGAGGGTATGTTCTAGACCACCCAACCAGGGTGTCCCAACCAGGATGTCCCAATTTCTCCTGAAGAGCCAGATGAAATATTCCTTAAGCAATCTCATGATTGCTGACCCCTGTTCTTGTGGAGGACTTCAACCTACCACCTGACTGCTGGAAACACAACCCAGCACGGAGGAAGCAGTTTGGGAGGCCCCTGGAGTGTGTGGAAGACACACTGGTGAGGGAGCCAGCCAGGGAAGGTGTTGTCCTTGTGGACTCTGTGTCCAGCTGTCTGTAGTAAATGATGCTCCTGGTGTGCCCTGAGTGCAGCTGCTGCTGCCAAGGCCAGGAACGTGGTCATGTTTGTCTGGAAGCATTTGGGATATCAAATGTTTGACAAATTCCCCGGGGCTCAAGAACAGTCCTACAAAGTGAGGTGGTGGTGGCTCAACAGGTGGCAGTTGCCCACATTTGTTCGAGTTAATTTTAAGTATAGTTTTGCAGGACTCTGGAGTTCTGCTTGTTGTTTCTGTCAAGATCCATCTCGGTGAATTGGAATGATTTTCATCCCAGCCCTGGGCACAGTCTTCCCTATGGTCTGTCCCTGGGTTTGCGCTCTGCTACTTGTATTTATGAAATAGTGCATTTTTGAGTCTTTTTTGTTTAGATTCCTTTATCCTATGTCTGTCAGCCCTCAAGTCTCCTTCCATGCCAGGCATGTGATGATACTGTCAGATTTTGAGTGGATTTTGAGTAATGCTGTGCAGTACTTGAGGCAGAGTTTATTTCCAAAACCTGTACTGCTCAGGTCTGAAGGTGATGAAACACCATCTCATATCACTGTTGATATGAAATTCCCTTCATAAAAAAAAAAATTTAGTATGTAAATATATTTCATGGCAAGTAAAGCATGTGACTATAATGATTATGAAGCTTGGAACATAGTGGGATGTCATTTCCTTAGGAAAAGTGTGTTTTAGCTGCTACATATTTTATTTATTATACTATTGCCCTTGTGATCAGCTGTAATGCTGTAATCTTTGCAAACACCCGTGTAGAGACACAAGTTCCCTTTGTGCTGCTGGCTCAGGAACTCACAGCAGTGAATATTAAACACCTTTGGGGAGTGGTGTGGCTGGGAGACACTTGCTCTGAGCTGGTGGCACGGGAAGCTGGTGCTTAACCCTGAGCAGGATTTCTGCAGGGTGGCTGTAACTGTGGCTCGGTGTCCTGCTGCTGGTAAGATCCCAGTGTTCCCAGTAGGATCCCAGTGCAGTGGTTGTTCCTGTAAGATCCCAATGCAGTGGTGTTCCTGTCAGATCCCAGTATGGTGGGTGTTCCTGTCAGATCCCAATGCAGTGGTTGTTCCTGGTAANGGTAAGGTCCCGGTGTTCCCAGTAAGATCCCAGTGCAGTGGTTGTTCCTGTAAGATCCCAAGGCAGTGGTTGTTCCTGTCAGATCCCAGTATGGTGGGTGTTCCTGTCAGATCCCAATGCAGTGGTTGTTCCTGGTAAGATCCCAATGCAGTGGGTGTTCCTGTCAGACCCCAATGCAGTGGTTGTTCCTGTCAGATCCCAATGCAGTGGGTGTTCCTGTCAGATCCCAATGCAGTGGTTGTTCCTGGTATGGTCCCAGAGTGGTGAGAGTTCTTGGCAAGGCTGCAGTGCTGTGGGTTCTCTGCTCTTTGCTGTGCTATTTTCCGTACTGGGAAGTGCATTCACGTGCTGTTGGGGTGGGCCAGGGTCAGAGCTGTGAAATGAATGTCCCTGATAGCACAAGACCCCAGAATTAATGCTCATGAAGCCAACAGACATCCCTCAGCCTGGCTAAAAATCCCTGTGGATCTGGTGGTGGTGTCCTGCTTTATGGAGCTTTAGTACCTCCACATCTTGGAATTCCCTGTACCTGGAGCAGAGCTGCTTTGTGCAGGGGGAATGCAGGACTGGAGTGCCCTTAGCGTGGGGGATTTGGACTGATCTGGAGTCAGGAATAGGGAGAAGAGGCACAGACATCTGGCAAAGTACTATTTCAGGTCACATTATTTTGTTATGAAATAACAACAAAGCCCAAGGAACGGGATTGGCCAAGGAAAGCTTCAAGCTGTGCGAGCGTTTTACTGAATAATGCAGGCTGGGGCTTGCCGGGGTTATATAATCACAGAGGAGGAAGGAGTCTGAGCGTGGCACGGAAAATCAGCCGAGCTTTTCAGATGCCTGAAGATACCTGGCTGTAGTCAAAGGGAATCTGAGTGACTGTAAAATACTCGGATGTCCTCCTGTACCAGGGTGTCTTGTCAAATCATGCTCGTAATGAGCGGCGCAGAAATACACAGGGTTATTTTGGGTCTTGCAGTGTGTGTCTTATATTTAGTTTTATCTGGAGCCTACGTAGTGTTGTGTTGGCTTTGAAATTAAAATGCAGTGAAGTTTTTTAGGCCAGGATGGAGCTGACCTGCAGAACTCTGCAATGCTGGAGATGGTTGTGTATAAAAGGTTGTGTATAAAAGGTGTTCAGGAGCTTGGGGGGAGCTCAACGTGAGAAACAGGGATTTAAAATGATTTACAGTGGGATTTGGTTTGTATTAAAAAAGGAATCTCCCTGATTTCAACCTACCTTTTCCTATCGGGTGTAGATCATCATATAAAGATCTTAATCAGTTTATGGAATATTGCAGCATGTTTTATTGGACGAGGAAAGCCGAGGGTGCCGATACCCCCGTGTAGGGAAAGTTGTAGGGTGTGGGGTGACTCTGGCTGTGTCTGGGTGACACGTCGCCCCTGGGGAGGAGGAACCAGCCCGGCCTTGCATTGGCGGAGGCTGCGTTTCCCAACCCTGTTTGCCAGTACGGGAGGAAGAGCTGGGGAGGAGGAAGGGCTGGAGAGCGAGGGAAACATGCCGAGCCGCCGTGCCAAGAGCCCTGGGACATTTCAGCTGCCTGAATATAGAGGTGCTTTGATCTACAGCGAATAAACCGATAATGCTTAAATTATGAATTCCTTCTCTTTGTCTGCAAAGCTGGATTAGCGTGGCTTTGTTCGGGCGGTGATTATTGAGCAACTTCTTTCCGCAAGGGCCGCTCGATGTGTGTTTACAGGCGGCCGCTGCTGCAGGGGCTCGGTGACATAACAGCTCTCGCACGTCCTCGTCTGCTTGGGGTTGAACTGTAAACCCGCCGAACACACGGCCCCGGCCGCCTTCCTCACGGCGTGGAGCTAATGATTAATCCGCACCAAGAGGCACTAGCGCGGCTTGTTTTCGTTCGTCTGCGGAGCCGGAGCCGAGCGAAGGCGCCTCTTTGTTCCTGTGGGTCTGGCAGCGATTGCACAAGGCGGCCTTGGGAAGGGCCGGGGCGCAGGTGGAGCGATCCGAGCTGTGCCAGCGCTGCCAAAGGTCGCGGCCGTGCCTCCCCTGGGCTTTGTCCCCTCTTCCCACCCTGTGCCCGGACAAAGGTCTCTCTCTCCTCCATCTCGCCCCGGCACTGGGAGCCGCGGTGCTGTGGCCCTGCAGAGAGGCCGGTGTGTCCCCGGCCCCGTGGGTGCTGCAGGGAGCCGGGGCCGCTGCGGCACCGCAGAGCTCCCTCCTCTCCCGCAGCATCTGCCAGGCCGGGAGGGGATCGGAGAGACGCCAATGGGCGCGGCCGGGCCGGATCCCCGGCACCGGGGGGTGGCTGCGATGGCACGGGAAATGCGAACCTTCCCGGAATACTCGCGGCAGCTTTTCTTTCATCCCCACCGCCCTTCTGCTCCCTTTGTCCTCCCCCCGCCTCCCTCGCTTTCAGCAAAGACGATTGTGCCAGATTATCCCGAGGGCTCGTCAAGGGGACGGGGCAGGACACCAAAGCACAGCGTATATTTATGTATTGGATAATGGGGGATTAAAAGGCCCCGTCTCCAAAGGCAGTGATTTAGTACCGTGGCTGCGGTGCAGTACAGTAGTAGCCTCCCCCATCCATTTCCTAGTTAGAAAAAAAATATTTTTTTAATTAACAAAGTACAGTTTTCCCTATATAAAAATTAATATTAGGAAGAGTTGTGCGTTTGCCAGGTGATTTTTTATGGTACATGGGAACCTTATTACCTGGATGTTTTGTATCTTCTCTTTTGGGGCTACATTAGCTCAAATATTTGAACATTTTAACACATTCTGGATCTTCTGCAGCAAAAGAAAAACGACTGAGGTGTTACTGTGTTTTATAATAACATGTATGTGTTAGGATTTCAGAATTGGGCAGGAATTTTGGGGTGGTCAGAGCCCAGCTCTGATGTCACCACAGGCAGGTGGGCTGTGGTCAAAGGGCAGTTGGGATTTTAGGGGTTTTGATACCGTTTAAGATATTAGGCAAATATGGGCTCGTGTTGCCAGGAAGTGAAGGTGTAAACAGTGAGCAGAAGGAGAGTACATGTTCTAACCCGTCACTGCAGGAACTACAGGGTTTGGAAGGGCTCACTGGATATGAGGGTTGGAGCCTCTGTGCTGTTACATCTTTGTTTGTGGAGAACCAGTGCTGGAACACGTGTTAAAGGGTGATCCTAACTAGGATTCCGAATTATTTTTCCTATTTTTTGTCACGTACATTCATGGCATGAATATTTTCTCAAATAGGCTCTTTCCTGTTTTTCTTCCCCCTCCTTCCTTTCCTGTTCCTTCCCTCTCTACATCTGGCACATCCAATTAGACCATTTTTTTTTCCTCACACAGAATTTATTTAACCATATCCTCTACTTTTCTGGGCTTTCTAAATCTTTTCTTGTAGGCAAGATAACCATATCCAGCTTCTGAAGGGTGCAGAAGGAGCAGTTCCATTTACCATTATTTGAAGCTTTTAATGAAATAAAATATAATTAAATGAGAAAAAAATAGCCAGTGTATCAGTTTGGTATCACAGGTTGAGAAACTTCCAAGCATTAATGTCACTGTACCCAGGAGTGACAAAGGTGACAAGCTCTGCTCTGAGAGGTAAATGTTCTATGTGGAACCATGTCTTTTTATGCCCAACAAGGCACTTTTTGACTCAAAAGATGCCCTTGTTTGCACACATCAGTGTTTGGTGGAGTATAAACCGGGGAAAACAGGGCTCTAAATCCAAACCAGGTTATAGGGAAGTGTAGTAGGTCAGGCTGGAATGAGAAGGCAGCAGTGAGCGAGGCAGGTTTTCAGATCGTATTTAAGGATTAGTCATCCAACAACAATGATGAAATTGTGAGGTGGAGGGAGGGAAAGCCAGCCATGAATCCCAGGCAGCTCCGGGACCTGACGCGGCTGCGCCTCAGCCCGGCCCTTGGATTCCCTTTTCCCTTCGTGTGTGGCTGAAAACTGTGCCTGGGTAAGGGCTGTTGGTGTCTGTCCAGCCTTGTGCTGCCTTTGTGAATAGAAATTTTTTTGCAGTAATTCTTCACTGACCTTACAAATACTTCCTGATTAGGTTTTTTATTTGTGTGTCCCTTTCCTCTATGTCAGCGCATTCAAAAATAGGCTTTTTGCCTCTTTCTGTCCTGGATTACCAACTGTGGTTCAAAGCCTTTCCCTGGTTTGCTCAGAATCTCCTGGCTGAGAGAAGTGAGCAGCCAAAACACAACCTGCAGTTGCTGGCTGTTCAAACATCGCTGTGCTCATCCCTCCCATTTTGTCCTTTCTGCTGTGACTTGATGCAAGTTATTTAAATGTGTTTTTCCATCTTGTTTCCTTGTGTACACAAACATGTTTGGGTTTATTTTTATTTCACACAGGCGTTTGCTCATCCCTAAGTGCCAGTGTTGCAGTAACTTAACATCCATCACGTAGGGTGGTGTCACATTCCCGCCGACGTTCCTTGGTGTTCCTGTGCCGTGCCTTGGTCCGTGCTGGGGGTGGGAAGTTGAATCCAGCAGCACCTCCGTCTGGGGGTGCCTGTGCTGGCCCTGGGTGCTGGGAGTGCTGGAATAAAGGGGTCTGAGATCACGAATGAGGATCACAATGAAGATTGGATTAAATACAGATCGGGGCAGTGGAATTGATGTGTCAAGGTCATTNAGGGTCTGAGATCAGGAATGAGGATCACAATCAAGACTGGATTAAATGGAATTGATGTGTCAAGGTCATTTGTTTCCTAAAAGAATTGTTGGGCTGTATTTTTACTCATGACACAGTTTTGGTTTAATTGTGCCTCTCCTGTCAGACTGAGGATGTGCGGAGTGCTCTGATTTGAACACGTTTCTGCTCCTTCAGAGCTGTTGTTGCTCTGCTGCTATAAAAGGGCCATCCTATGGTCAGCTCCCCACACCAGGAGAGGAGTTCAGATGTGACCATGGGAAGTTTAAATGGCCTGTTCCCCTCTCCACATGGCTTTTCCTCTCTTTAAATACGCGTCTCGCGCCGATCGATTTTCCTGCCGTTAATGCTGGCGAAGGGTTGGCTGTTGGTGTTGCAGGACACAATGTTATTACCCGTGGCCTTTTCCCACCAGCACTAACCCGTGTGCTCTGCTTTGCTTCTCTTCCAGATATGGACGTGTCGAAAGTGTCAAAATCCTCCCCAAGAGGGGGTCGGAAGGCGGAGTGGCAGCGTTTGTGGATTTTGTGGACATCAAAAGCGCGCAGAAGGCGCACAACTCTGTCAACAAAATGGGAGATAGAGACCTCCGGACGGATTATAATGAGCCAGGAACCATTCCCAGTGCTGCGCGGGGCTTGGATGATACAGTTTCCATAGCATCTCGTAGTAGAGAGGTTTCTGGGTTCAGAGGAGGTGGTGGGGGGCCCACTTACGGCCCCCCCCCATCGCTTCATGCACGGGAAGGACGTTATGAGCGGAGACTTGATGGGTAAGTTCCAAGGTTTCTCTAGGCAGGTATTTTGTATTTGATATGGTGAGAAACACAAACTCGTATCTAGGGCCCCCAGATGGATTTAAAATTTTGGGAATTATCTATGTTTCCTATTTTGGGTTGGAAACGGAAGTGATTTCTATCCCAGTGGCTGGTACCTTGTGGATCCATAGAGGATGTGTCCTGCAGCTGGTTGGATATCTACCTACACTTGAAATAAGGTGGTTTTAAGATGGAAGATTTCCTTTGGCCAGCATCGATATTGGAGTTACTCTTTTCTAGAAGTAACGATCCCATTTCTTGGATAATATTAAGGCCTTGCTGGATGTATCCCTGCACCAGATGGAGTTACCTTACTCTACAACATGTGGTGAAGTTCTCTGTGGAGTATCTTCGGAATACTAGAACCTAAAATTGGGTGAAAGCTTGATGCCTAGTTCTCAGTTCTCACTATACACAGTGGGTATGTTAATTGGATTGTCACCACAAAATTTCTAGTAAGACTTTAATGATGCAGCCCCTTGGATTCTACCGACAACTCTTAGCCATGGAAATAACGCTTGGATGGAGAAGACCGAAGGCAGCTTGTGATGGTTCCATTTTGGATCTACATCATTTCCAAGTTATTGGGATTATTCTTTCTGATGGTATTGGCAAAAAGAGATGATGGACATTACTAAATTTTGGAAATTATAGTGTTTTGTTTTTGTTTTTTTTTTAATGCTGGGATAAGAACTACTGCCTTGAATTTATTGGATGCTATACAGTCAAGACGCCAGTAGCCATGGGGAGTGGATTACTATCTAGTCTCTTAAAAAGCTCTCTGCTGCTCCACATTAAACATACTTTAGCTTTAAGGACGTGGTGCTAATGCCATTTGTGGATACACCAGTGAGAAGTGACTGGGCTGGATGGTTACAAGGCGGCCAGAGGATGCCTGTGGGCAGCAGCGGGAGGGCCCTCGGGCCTCGGGGGATCTTCTACCAGCTGCTTGATTCAGACTTAGGGCTGGAAGTTAAAATAATGGATCTATTTAAGTGCCTTCTGTCTCAAGAAAGAAGTCTGGGGGTTTCAGAGTTACGGTTTCAGTCTGGGACTACTTCCGTCCAGTGGAATTTTTTTTTTTGTGTCTTGTCACTAAGATTTTTTTTTTTCTTGTTGGTTCATCTAAAATATCATTTGACACCCTTGCCCATTAAGAAGGTGGATTACCCCTGTAAGAGGGGCCAAAATTGGGGAAGTTATGTTCACAATTCTCTCCCTAGATTTAATTGGGAATATAGGTCGTGTTTCCACACTTGGAAAAGGTTGGTATGTCCTGCCCTGTGTATATTAGCCCCTCTCCTAACCCAAGTCAAACCCTCTTTTTCCACTAACTCCAGTAGCACTTAGTACTAATAGATAAATGAAGAAAGCACTGTAGCCAGTAGCTGTTCAGCTCTGCTTCCTCTGTCTGTCTTCTGTGTCCTTCTCACGGATAAGGATTTGTTCTTTCTGTCAGCTCTGTAGCAGTAACCTGCTAGAAAATACTGCTTTTTCTCTGACCTCATTAAATCAGCTCTCACTGATTAACACCTCGTAGGATGCTAAATGCAATCGTTTATAAAATTGTTGATCTTGGTCCTTCAAAAGGGGGGAAAAAAACCAAAACAGAGACATGTTTCTGTGCCAGATCCTGAAATATCTTTGCAAATTCCATTGTTGCGAGCAAGAGGTAATGGAAATAGAAAGGCAACAATGAATTTCAAGCAGATGTAGAAGTTCATGACATTCTGTTGCACTGGTTAAGTAGTTTTTATACATAATTGGAGAGAAAAAAAGCAGGCAAGACGTGAGCAAGCTCCATAGAAAGCTTGATATAACCACAGAGGGTGAATATATTGAGAGGATTAAGGATCTAGGGATTCATTGGAGAAGGAATGGAAGGAACTTCCTGAGATGCTAATGGAAAAAAGATTCAAATCCCATTTTCAGTTTATAAAAGATCTCTAAAATATTTCTGCCTAGAAGTAGAGCTGGGATGCAGGAGAGGAGGAGGCACAAGGCAGAATTGGGTTATCAGGATTCAGGGGACTGAAGTGACTCATAACTGATTCTGAAGGAAGAATCAGAGAGAAGGCTGATTAAAAAAAAAAGGTTGAAAAGTCCTTCATAAAATGGATAATTAATTTTTAAATTAACTTTGGCTACCCTGACATATTTAGAATTTTACAAGTATTTTTTAAACATTCAACGTAATAATTTTGGATCTTCTATTTTGTAGATGTAACTGAGATGTACCATCCTGGTACTTCTAAATTAAACTACCTGACTATTTGTAGTGTTCTTTTAACTTTATCTGTCAGTTTTACTCTCTCTTTATTTGAGAGATCACACTAACTCAGAACATCACCCAGCCTTTAATTGACATCCAGAATGTTGGAAATACTGAAACAAACTGGACCGTAGCTGCTGGAAAGCAGTGTGGTCATGCAGATAGAAATTCTGTGGTTGCAGCAACAGCAGCAGTTGCAACAAAAGCACCTCCTAAAAACTGGATTCCTACTCCTTGTGTAGGGTCTTAGTATCTTGGGGATTTGCATCCTTGCATTTCCCACATTAGTGATGGGGATCTCTGTGAGTGTAGCGGTTAAAATTCCCTCCAAGAGGGTGAAGTATTTTAGAACAGCAACAAGAAAACCCCTGATTTTCTGGGAGCTCTCTCTGGGTTATGCCACCCCTTTTGAAAGCAGCTTCTTACCTCTGGGTCATGCTTTGCACGGAGGCTTTCATGGCTACAGCCCCATTTGCAATGCCATTTTTGCAGAAGGATAATTACAAGAGCTCCAGTAATTACCAAAGCTCAGAAAAACATTTTGAAGCTCTTAAGCAAAAATGGAGGGGAAAAACCAAAAGTTAATGCTGATGTCCACAAATGTGAAATTTTTCTTGTTTACTGAGTGTAAAAGAATCAAAACCAACCACAACTGAAATGAGGATTCTGCGCCGGAAAGCAGAATTCGTTTCCTCTGCAGGCAAGACGCTGGTCATGAAAGCCCCACATTGTGATTAAACCAAAATGATTGCTCAGCTTGATCGTATACGAATATAACTTTGGAGTCAAGTGAAATGTTTGGAAGTTTGTCAGTGTTTGCTTGGTAGGTCATTGCTGGTTAGCGGAGCAGCAGTCGCACAACGAGCCGAGCGCTGCCGTGAATGTTTGCATGATTTGCTTTTAGTTGTGCCTGCCCCCTTTCTGATGCAATATTTTTCCCCCCTTCCCAAATGCAGGGCTTCAGATAACAGGGAGCGTGCTTATGAACATAGTGCCTATGGACACCATGAGCGGGGGACGGGAGGATTTGATCGGACGAGACATTACGATCAGGATTACTATAGAGACCCTCGAGAGCGGACTTTACAACACGGGCTCTATTACACTTCTCGGAGTCGAAGTCCAAACCGTTTTGACGCTCACGACCCCCGTTACGAACCTAGGGCCCGGGAGCAGTTTACATTGCCCAGTGTGGTACACAGGGATATCTACAGGGATGATATTACGCGGGAGGTACGAGGCCGAAGGCCGGAGCGGAATTACCAGCACAGCCGGAGCCGGTCGCCGCACTCGTCGCAGTCGCGGACGCAGTCGCCGCAGCGCCTGCCCAGCCAGGCCGCCCGGCCCGCCCGCTCGCCCAGCGGCAGCGGCTCCAGGAGCAGATCTTCCAGCAGCGACTCCCTCAGCAGCAGCAGCAGTACCAGCAGCGACAGGTAGGTCCCGGTCCCGGGGGTCCCGGGGGTTTTCCGAGGCGCTGTGGAATCGCGAGGTGTTGGAGCGGCAAAGCGGGACTCGGTGGTGGAGTGAAGTGGAGAAAGGCTGAGTTGGAACACAGTGGATCCGAGGGAACGCGGCTGGCGTTGTTCAGTATTTCCCGTGGTGGAGCCAGTAAGGTGCTGGCTGGGCTCAAAGCAGGGATGTGTGGACAGGAGGCTTTGCTGCCTGTGAGCTCTGGAGAACGAGGTGACTTGTGTGTGCTTGGAGAACAGGGTCACTTTTATGTGCTTCACTGAGGGGAAAAAGGCACATCAAGGTCAGCTGCTTTTACAGCCACGGTTTAAGGTACTTTGGGAAAGGACAAGGGGTGTTGTTCCATTTCTTCTTGTTCCCTGTCCCTGCTGACATTTAAAAGGTTGATGTGTTGCCTTCCCATTTTCCCCCTTTTGCCTCTCAGCAAAAGTTGTAGATGTGGAAGAACTGAAATAATCCAAGTTTGCTGTTCCTAGTGATACACCACTGTCCTTGGTTCTGTGACAGCTCTGTATTTGTGTGGATTGATAAAATACCTATGGGGGAAAAAGGTGCTAGAGGTAATCGCTGATTTCTTCTGATTTTTAAATTCTTGTTGAAGTGGCTCTCTCTACTTTTAAGAGTAAGTTCACCCTAAGACTGGAAATCATGAAGTTATGATTGCGCCCATAAATGTTTCCTGCTCTTTGGTGAAGAGCTCTGCTCCTCAGGAGGGTTGGCACAGTTGGCAGCGTTCCCTTTGCATACCAGGTCTTTTCTAAAACTGAAAATATTCATTAAGTAAATAAGTGTATCAGTAGAATAAATACTTAGTGCTTGATTTCACAAGGGCCAGGAGTGACAGGACAGAGGGAATGGCTTCCCACTGCCAGGGCCAGGGTTAGATGGGATATTGGGAAGGAATTCCAGGCTGTGAGGGAGAGGAGGCCCTGGCACAGGGTGCCCAGAGAAGCTGTGGCTGCTCCATCCCTGGGAGTGTCCAAGGCCAGGTTGGAGCCACCTGGGATAGTGGGAGGTGTCCCTGCCCATGGCAGGGGGTGGAACTAAATGAGCTTTAAGGTCCCTCCCACTCAAACCAGTCTGGGATCCCGTGATTATCCCTGGTAAAATTCTCTTATCAAGGTAATTCTCACCTGCTTGAACGTTGACCTCCTGGAAGGGTGAGATGGGCAGAGCCTACAGAAGGGAAGATGAGGAAATCAGTTTCTCCTCCTCTCATTTCCCAACTCCCTCACGTCTAAAGAATCATGCAAATATTTATTTACTTCCTTTAATTATTGTTTTCTTCTCCTGGATGTAGAAATCCAGGTTGTGACTTGGCTGGAGAGCAGGTGGAGAACATTTGAGACCTCTTTTAGGCTGCTTTAAGCACTTGTTTGTTTATTTCTAACACCTCTCTCTCAGTAAGAGTTCAATGCTTGGATAAAGACGACCCTTTGTCAAAGATTTTTCACACCTATTACAGCTCAGAAAAATTGATGAGACTTCCAGAGGTCTCAAAAAAAATCCTAAGGATGGATTGAAAGGAGGGCTGGTTACATTTAAGCTTTAATAAAAAAATCCCAAGCTGGGAGAAAAAAAAAACCAACCTCTTCTGGTGCTCCTTTACTCCTTGCAGAGCGAGGAGGGAGTCCAAGAAACTCGTAATATTTATCAAATGTCATTGTTGGGATGTCGGGGTGGGATGAAATCCTGTTCTGAATTTGAGAGGACTAAATATGATCCCACTGGAACTACGATTTAAGGTTTAATGAGAAGAAAAGCAGTGTCTGCTGAGCTTGTGTGTTTCATTTTCTTGGCAATTTCTGGTTGTAGTAATGGAAAAGTAGATGATACTCTGGGAGGAAATAGACCTTTTTTTCTTATTAATACAATAAAATCAAACTCAGTCAAGCAAGTAATGGAATCGGGTGGATTGTCTATTTAATTTTGAAGGATCAGAGAGGAGTTTTACATGTTTCTAAGCAATAAGTGAGATGTTAATAAACATTTAACCCTCTCTTTACTTTGGGAAGCAAAACCCCACCTGGCCTTGAAGACTTTCAAAGCACAAGTCGATTTTTCTGTTTAATTTTTAACACATTTTGAATTTAGCCATGTAAATATTAAGCCTCTCATACCCTGTGATGAGCAAAAGCTGCCTCACCCCCTTTTCAAGGGGCTCCCACTTGCTGTGCAATATATCCAGTTTCATTTGTCAGGAGAATAATTATTTCCTGCAATTTCCGTGGTATTCCCAGGGATTTTAGCAAGCTGGAGATTATTTTATGGCCTTTTTATAAGTGGAAATGGAATTATTAAGGTCTTTATGACACTGAATTCTCAAACTGAAGAATTTGGTCATTCCAGTCTCATCCTGTGGGTCACAGTTGGTAAAGTTGTGTTCCCTCAGGGAGGTGGGTCTTACCTGTGCTCCAGGGAATGTCTGGGACACATGGTGGGTGTCCAGGATTTGTGGGAATTTGTGGGAATTCTTGTTTCTGGCACCGTCCTTTGGGAGCTGTGAAAAACGAGTGGAGTTTGGGCTTCCTGGCTTGTGGTTCTCAAGAGCTGTGTGAGGTAAATAACACTGTGATTAAACAGTAACATGAGGAAGATGCTCTGTAGATTGCTTCAAAATTAAAAAACAACCCAGAAAAGCCTTTGTTTCATAAAGGTTTGGAGTTTGTTGTGTTGGATCCCAACTAAGCTTTGCTTTAAATTGCTATTCAAAGACCTTTGCAGGTAATGGAGCTGCAAGGGAGTAATTTAGAAAGTAAAACCAAAAAGAACATGTTAAAAATAACCAATATTCTCTGAAGCTGGGCCTTATTTGAGGTATTTTGTGGCCTCTCAGAAGTTGCCCGCCGGGCTGAGGTGGGGAAGCTGGTGGATATGGATGATTCCTCTGTGGATTTGAGGAGGAATTTGTGTTTTGAAAGGTTCTTACCATGGGATTGCTCATTCCCCACCCATATCATGGAAAAGGGTTGATGGATTTTTTTTATCACCTTGAAAGAGTAAAAAAACCTTGAAAATGATAATTTTCCGCCACCAGAAGCCTCAATTTCTCCGTTCTGGTGATTCAGACACACACCACAAATGATACATTAGCAAACATATTTTCTGCACTGTGTCATGGAAGAAGCAGCATTTGGATGGAAGCTGTGAGATCCCATAGGAAGCAAACTAGATTTTGTTTGTGCCCTGCCCAACCTCCTGGAAAAAATCTGCCCTGTCTTTTTTTTTTTGTAGAAAAAGCTCTTTTCTGGGCTGCTTGTCGAGGTGCCCTAATGCACTAAAAATAATGTCTGGGCTTTTTGATTCAGTTTTGTAACATCAAATGGCCTGACACATCTCTTGCTGCTCCATGTGGTAGTGATTATTTTTAAAGCTTTGCTGCAGGGACGTTTTGTTCCCAAATTCCTTCTTGGGATGTGATTTAAATTATTTACAAAATGCTGGCAGTGTTTGATTTCCTATAGGTGATGTCAAGAATGTGAAAGTGGGAACATCTCATGTGTGTAAATTTACAGATAAGATTTACAGATGAGATTTCCTTTTGCCTTTAATTTATTTTTAAGAGTGTTTATTTAGTTGTCTGTTGTCAAGGATGCTGGAGGATTTACTAGTTAAATGAATAATTTCCTATAGTTTGTAATATAGTCACGTTTAATTTATTTGGTTGTATCATGTCGAGGATGCTGGAGTTGGATGAATAATTAGATGAATAATTCCTTATAGCTTGTAATATAAAAGAGATATTGTAGAATTAAAAGAGCAATTTCAGTTTAGACACAAATGGATTTTATTTTTACCAAGATCTGGGTGAGCACAGTCATTCCAGCCCTGCTGAAATCAGGCAGTGGAAGCAGTTGCACATACACGTTTGAGAATTTAAATTTTTGTAATCCTCATAGCTGTACTTAAAGATCTAATGACAAGTGGGCAAAGCATAAGGTAATTAGAGATTGGTTTTAATTTTAGGTTTCTCTGTGATGAAATTCTTTCTGGAGCAAGGAGTTACAGTTGGAATGGAATACGTGTGTGTCTTACTATTGAAATAAACTGATGAATAATACTGCCAAGAGAATTTTAATCATGGGAAAAACAGGCTCCCTGAAACCTCCTGTGTTTATTTCATCGGGGAGTTTCTTACCCTGTTTCAACAACTGAAGTGAAAGTAGAAAAGAGTTGAGTTTCATTACATAATGCAAACCTTTCCCTACCATTGTCTTCATCGCCTCCTTCTCGCCTCGTTTGCTGCCAGAAGTGATGAATCACTGATTTAGCTGGGATTTGGGATTTTCACTAGGTTCAGAGATGTCTGTGCTGGAGACAGATGAAAAATCAGGAAAAATGAGGTTAAATGTAGCTGTTTAGTCGTTACTGAAGAATTTGTGAGATGGCTTTTGTCGAGGTTAAATAATCCCACATAAATTTTGTACTGTAGAGATGAGCTGAATAATTTTAATCTCTTCTGATAGAACGACAGGGTTGGGCACACTCCTGTTTGTATGGGAAAAGAATTAGGTGAGGATTTAAAAAAGAAAATTAAAGAATTTCATAGAGTAGGAAGCCTTTCCATTACACAAAGGCAACAGTAAATCCTGTCAGAGTCAGGTGAAACACCTCATCTTTACCTTTTGTTCACATAAACCCATGTGCTCCTTTGATGTTCTCTGCACAGCGAAATATGAATTAGAGAAAGGAAAATTAAAAAAAAAATCCAACTCAGATACTCGCAGGTTTTTGTTACCAACTGTCGAGCGTTTTCACTTTGTTCTTTCTTATGTTTCTGCTCGTCTCAGCCTGTGCTACTGCTCAGCTAAATATAACCGAGACCATCCTTTAAACGTGTTTTTTTTACCCGTGAGACTGTATCGAGTTTCTTGAGATTGAGCACAGGCAGAAGGTTTTCAGATGTCTTTGGAGAGATTGTAATACAGAAACCAAACCTTAATACTCGAGATCTTCCGACAAAGACGTACCTGCACGTGTTTAATCACATAAATAGATCCTCCTGTGGAAAGAAAAAAAAAAAAAAAGTGATATATCAGAGATCTCCTCACAGATGGGGAGGAAATGGTGCCTCGGTGCCCTTGGGAGGGACCGGGCACAACCCGCCTGTCCCTCAGCCTCCCGCCCCAGGTGCCGACAGCCCGCATTACCTCACCCCTGGACTCAGCACTAATCTATTAAAAATGTGCCTTGCATAATAAGATTTTTATCTCTCTCAGAAAACCCTTTGCTTTCTCTCGCCTCACGGCCGCCGGAGCCGGGCCGGCGCTGTGATGGCGGCGTGGCAGAGGCGCGGGGCTGCCTCACTCGGGTGTTTCTTGGAGAAAAAAAGGGTGATTTTGATGGAAAAGCGGGCGTTTCTGAGGGAGAAATGGGTGTTTTTGAGGGAAAAGCCGGTCGTTTTGTGGGAAAAGCGAGTGTTTCTAAGGGAAAAGCGGCTATTTCTGAGGGGAAAGCGAATATTTGAGGGAAAAGGAAGTGTTTTTTGGGGAAAAGCCGGTGATTTGGGAGGAAAAGCGGGTGTTTCGCGTGAAGAAGGTCTGTTTTTTGCGGGAAATGGTGTGTTTGTCGGCCGGAGCCTCCGCGGGCGGGGGGCGGTTGTTTGTGCTCAGAACCGGTCTGAGCCGGCGGGAGCCGGACCCGCCGCGCCGCCCCCGGGGCGGGGCCGCCCCAACCCCGCGGAAAAACACCGCGATTGCCACAAAAAATCACCATTTGCAATTAAAAAAAATATAACAGGACCCCCACCCCCCAGCCCAGCCCTTTACACTGCAGCAGCTTTCACTCCTGCGCGAAGGTTTTCCCTCACACGGCGAAGGGAAGTGAAGCGGCAGCACCTGTGTCAGAGCCAGCTCTGAGGGAGGAAACCGCCCTCTCTCCCTCCCAACCTTCCAATTTTGGATCGTTTATTTATTTTTTAAGCCTTCAGTGCTCTGCCTGTGCTAGAAGTTAAGCAGCGCTTTCCCCACTGAAGAAATGAGCCCGAAAAATCCTCAGAATAGGGCGATTTTGGAGCCTGTTTCCATATCTTAGCACCACCATCATGATAGGACACAATTTCAAAATAAAATAGGAATTTAATATTGTTAGCCCCTCTGGAAGAACCCACCCCCCATGTTTTATATAAATAGACATGAAAATTCTTTAAAACATTATAACCAAGTGGTGTTTTTTATTTTATACATCACTTTCTTGGCATGAATTGCCCACAAAAGAGTGGACATTTGGCTGCAATTAATACCCCCACCCCCCGCTGCACTCCCAGTAATAGCTGGTAATTGCTGGCTCTAAATGACAAAGCAATTAAGCTTCTTCCTAAATGTGCAGAAGTAGGTGTTTATCTAAATCTGGGCTGTCAGGCTTTGTTTCTGTGGCAGAGCCCAGAAGCTCAGCTGTGCTTTCTGCAAGTACGTTTGATTCTTTACAAGCAGAAAAAAAAAAGTCTTTTTCCAAATTTATTTAAGGAAAGGAGTCTTAAAAGTGCATAGTGATAAGGATGGGAGAATTGGAAATTACCCTAGGAAAATACCTCAGTTTTATTACAGTGCTAACTCTTTTGATCATCTAAAGTGGCTTTATTGTTGTGTGTCTTGCTAAAGAGATTATTATTTTATTTTTAATGCTGTAAACGCTTCTCACAATGAGATTAGAACCTTCAGTAGAGAATATGAGGATTTCTGGCAGCTAAATCCAGACCCTTGTGTGAACTTGCCTTTTCCTCTGCTGGGGGAAAAAGACCAACTGTGTATTAAAAATAACATTTTTAAGTCACCCTGGACAGCTGCGGGTCTGTGGGAGCCGATATCTGGTGTGAGATTTGGCAATTTGAGGTCTTCCTAACCTCCTTCTGTAGGAATGAATGGTGGGAAAAATGAGTTGTAGGAAAGGCACTGCTCCCACCAGTGTTGTGGAAGACATCGGGCTATTCCTTAAAATCTGTGGGAGCTACTAAAAATTACTGTTTTCCCCAAAGGTCAGGTGCTGTTGGTGGATTGGGTTTGACTTTGGGGTTGTGCATGTGCGTATTAACAAAATGGTCACTTCTAATTGCGTTTTTAAGGCTTTGATTTCCTTCCAAGTATTTTGCTTAATCATCTTGAGTAGGCTGAGGGAAGGAAAGAATTAGCTGAGGTCAGGGAAGTTGAAGCTGCCCGTGTTACTGCTCAGAAGCCAGGCTTAGTCGGAGGGATCCTGGAGGCAGGAGGAAATCTGCCGTACGCTGGGAGAGCAAGGGGAAATCAACCCCGAAAAGCCAAGGAAAACAGGGAAATGTGGGGTGCCATAGGCTGTGGTGGCTTCCTGCCTCTGCACGACTGCTCCAGATTCCCTTTTCTTTGGGAGAAATACAACTGGGATGTGAGTCATGGCTGAAATAGATTGCAGGGATCGTAGTCGGGAAGTGCTTGTCCGCAGCGGCGGTGGAGTCAGCTCAGATGGAGACACAGCACCAAAGGTGGGGGAGAGGGTTCTGTCCTAAAGACCTCTGCAATAATGGGCAGTCTAATAATTTCTAATGAATATTCACGTGGTGGGATGAGTAGCAAATAGAGAAGGCTGTATTGAATGCTTCCTGAAAAATACCCGTCATTACAGGGATCAAAGGAAAAATGCAGCCGCTGCCTGGGCTCAGCCATACGTGTTCCCATTAAAGCCGAGACACAGCGTCCCTTCGGACTTGCAAATGCAGCAATCTGGTTTTTTTTTTTTCCCCAAGAGGATGTTTCTGGCTCTGCCAGAGGCGTGGATGCAGGAGGAGGACCTTCCTCTTAAACCCGGAGGGCTGGGAGAACAGCTCTCCTCGAGGGGTATTGCTGTGACCTGGCATTAACCTTAAAAACAACTTTAGATTGTGCTTAAATAAGGTCACAGGGATGGGAATTAATGGTAAATAAGCCTTATTGGGGGGAAAAAAAAGAAGCAGTATCAACCTCTAATCTTTGCCTGTTGAATTAACCCTGTACCTGATGGGTTTAGCTTTGCCCTGAACGTCCAGGCATCGTCGGGGATGTCACAAGTGCCCAAATCACTAATGGTGGCATCAAGGTTTTAGGTGGAAAAGCTTCTTAGCAGGAGATTAGAGATCCTTCTCCAGATCATCAGCTCGTGTTGCCACTCAGAGAGGAGGAGGCAGCTTGGCTCCGAGTGGAAAATCACAGCTTGGAGAGAGGTGTGTGGAGGAGAAACAATTTGTATTATATGGGATGTAGTCCTTAATTATTTAAAATCTTGAAGGGAAGTGGAGTTTCCAAAAGGAGGAAGAGGGAGGTGTGCACTGTAGATGCCATATTAATAAAACCTGGGCATAATGCTTCATTGAGTGCCTAATACAAGAACAAAAGTAGCTCTGGTTTTAAGAAACAAGACTTCTCTGTGATCCCTCCTCACAAGAGCCCTGAACAAAGGTAGGGACCTGTTCTTTCATTTTTGGTCCTTCCAGCCATGAGTGTTCTCTCCTGTCTGGAGAAGTGGGACACGGAGCCTTTTAATTCCTTCTCTTTGAGAACTGTCTGGGCTTCTGTGTGCAGTTGCTTTATTTAGCTCAAAGTGATAGTTTTGACTCGAAGACACTCAGAAATCCAGGATGGCAGGAAAAGTACCTTTTGGAGGATCCTTTCTACGAGAGGGAAGTGGTTTTCAGGGCTGTCTCATTTCTTCCATGATTGCCTGATATTCTCCACAGATGCCCAGAAATCTTCAGTGTTTTTATACCTGTGCAAAAATAGCAGAAATTCATCAAACCCTTTAAAAACCAGGAGTAGTTAAGATCTCCAGCAGATCCTGGCACTAAGGGCATTCACGTATTTACTGTCATTCATCCTTTTGAGAGCAGAGAGCTTTTCTAGCATGATAACGTGAAAGAAAGGCGCTGTTCCTCCAGAAAGTGAATTCCCAGGAATGCCGGCACCGGCTCCCCACGGACAAACAGTGCTGGGCTGGGCTGAGGGAGATGCACAGTGTCCTACTTAGTGTGGCTGCTACAGGTCTGACCTCCTTGGATCATCTGACACCTCGTTGAGTAAGAGGTTGCTGCAAGATCTCAAACCCTCAAATTATGTAAGATTTACACACTTGCTTTGAAGTTGGTCCCTCCCTTCCATGTTTGTTTACTGCCTGGTGTGTCCTGTTGGATTGTGAAGGATGAATAGTCACAGAAAGGGAGCTGGCGGGTTAGTACAGATTTTCTGTTCCTCTTCGCTTTCTAGATGTACCTGGAGCTGTGCTTATCCCTGTTCCGGAGTCTGGGAATACACCGGGAACGTCCTGTGCCGGTCGGGGCTTTGCTGGGTGAAGTTTTCAGTTTATTTGTTTGGTTTTTGAGGTGGAGGGAAGGGCAGAAAGGCTCATTGTGTTGCTGGAGGAGAAACAGAGATGGTATCTAACCCTTGTCTCAGGAGTTGGTGTTGGTTTTGCTTTTTAACATTCAGTTTCCCTCGAACTTGGAGAAATCACGTGTGTCAAAAGGAAGGTGCTTAATTAACACTGTACGTGTGGCTGCCATGGTTTGGGGTTGGAGGCACTGAATCCTGAAGGGAAGCACGCAGGCTTTGCCTGTGGGAATTCCTGGGAAGGCTTTTCTTCCATCCCTTCCTCTCCAGAGTGCCAATGGAATTGCCTCCCACTGCTCCTCCTTTCCCAGCTCCCATGTGCTGCAGAGGCCAGGGATGTACAGGCACTGCATCCAGGGGGGGTGATGCATTTGCTTCTGTATTTTTCTCTGCCTTCCATTTTTCCCACAAAACCAAGTCCTTCCCAATGCTTTACAATCCCTGGGCAGTGTGATAGAACCGGCCCAGGCTTTTGGGAAAGACAATCCTTGGACTTCTGACCATGTGTGGAGACTGAATCACCAATAACAAACACCATAGAATTAAATTACAATAACGAGCTTTTTCAGAAGTTACTCTTTAAGTGACAAACACTGTCATATAATACTGGTTTTGCTGGGTTGGTTTTGTTTTGGTTTGTTTTAATTTCTAGGCCTGCTATTACTCTCCATAGCTGCTCAACATAAAGACACATTTTTCCCCCCCAACCCTCTATGCATTCACCAGGCTGTGACACTTTATCTGTTCCATACAAACATTGTCTTCTTGATTTTATTTCCATGACTTCAGTGTTTTCTACCCATCTGAAATCTCACAAAAAGTTCTACTTTTAGTTGTATTTTTATTTGCATGTGGGCAGCAAAATGAAGTAATTCCCAAATATAGTCCTAGCCAAGAGATCCATCTGTTCCTTGCATTTTTAAATGGCAAATGAATCCTTAGCATACAACTCATCAAATGTCTTCTGTTCTCTAATGTATGCTGCCTGAGATCACAGAAATGACATTTTTTTTCCCAGGCCTTCCATTTTAAGTAGTCCTTTACTCCAGAACTGCAGCTCCCATTCTGGTTTTACAGAGCACTCTGTGCTTCTTCCAGTGGCTGGACTTGGTCTAAAAAAAGATGTTAAAAAAAAAAAAACCCTCCAAAATTTATTCTTGCCTTCATCTCTTTGGTGTTTCTTTGAAAGGCTCTAGAAGATTTTATTGGAATCTTAGATCAGAAGGAATATTTTATGATGTAAGATGTAAGAGAATAGAAATTCTCTGGGAAAAACACCCTTGATAAATGGATTTATTTTGGATGGAGAACTAGAGTCGCCGTGTCCATTTTCTTTTGGATTTTGCTCTTTGGACAATAGTGACCATTTTTAGAAGTACTAAACTTCCCCAGCATTATCTGCCATAAAGGGAATTTCTATATTAAGCTTTGCATGCTCCCAAATTTACTTAAGCAGCATTGTAGATCAGCTGTGTATCTTGGCATGCCTTCCATTGCAACTCCCATCCCAGGAACAATTCTGTTTATAGGAGAGGATGCACCATTTCAAAACTGCTCCAAATCAGGAATTTCAACAAATGGTGTTTTGTGTAACGCTAAAAAACCCAGTGCCTTGGTTTGGGAGGAGGAAGGGCTGACAGATAGTGCCAGGTTTGGGTTTTTTTAAGACAAGGTGTGATGCTTTTCTAAAACATGAAAAAAGAATTAATTCTCTGAGGCTGTTTGCTGTGATCTACCAACAGCTTGAGGTTAAAAAATAACTTCAATAACCTGGAGGTGAATCAGTGCTGGGGCTTTTTTTCTTTTAGCATATGCACAAAAAAGCCTTTTCTTCTGAAAGATGCCCCATGCTCAACTCTGAGTTAATGCCAAATGGTTTTAAAATTATGTTTAAAAGTATTTATTCCCAGGAAATCATTTGACAGGGCTTTTCAGGCAAAAAAAGTCACTTTTGACCCTGCAAATAAATGTGTAGTAACCTACTTGGACACCGTGGTGGTTGAATTTTAAATGGCATTTCACTGCCCTGGCTCATGGACAGCACTTGGAGTAGAGTTTTGGTGGTTTTGATGCCCAGTAGGTCCCTTCATGAAAGCAGAGCTGCTGTTGTTGAGGAAACTGCCTTTAAATGTTGAACTTGAGGATCTTGGAGCTCTTTTCTAACCCTAATGATTCTATGTTGCTCTCCTGGTATTTTGAAAAGATTTGGCCTCCCACGAGCCGGGAGATCGAGTTCCTGAGCCTGTTCCCGGGGTGATTCACGGGATGACCTTGGGCAAAGCCCTTGGCTCTTCTTTCCTTCCTTTTCCCTCTGCAATGCAGGGATCTTAAGACCTACCAACCTCCCCTGAGTCTGGTACTAAAATGGGGGTTTTCTTTAAAGATTTCCTGTGCTCTGAGGTGTCAGTTGCAAAATACTAATTTAGATCATCCACAGGCATCTGGCAAAAGCTGTTCTCTTTAACGGGATTATGCTGCTCTTGGCCAACTTTTGGCCAAAGGGTTGGAAGGCATTTTTCCTAGACTGTAGCAGTGAGCTCTGCCCCACGTTTGCTTGTGAAAGCTGCTGTGATTCCAGGCTGATCCGTGCCTGAAGCAGCAGCTCTTTTCAGGCACGTCCTGATGGCACTTGGAATAATTTGGTTGAGTCCCGGCGCGGCCGGAGGAGGTGGGAATTTGGGGTGACTGCTCCCTGGGCTTCCTGACCCAGAGCTCCCTGCGTGAGGGTGATGTTAAACAGAGGCTCTCTGGGCTCTCCCATTCTCACACCCACCCCTTTTCTTCCCTCTTTGCATCGGTGGAAGTTTAATTGTGGGAAAGCTGCGCCGAGGAGCTGCTTTGTACTTCACCCTCAAGGCCTCGATGACTTTAATCTTTCCCAGCGCTCCGTCACCGCGGCCTTTTGCTGAGAAAGCATTTCCTCCGGCTTCCCGGAGCTGCTTTTTGAGCCTGAGTGATCCCACTGTTCCCAGGGAGCATCTGTGTTCACAGAGGCTGGGGAGGCAGGTAACTCCAGCTGCTCCCAAATTCAACACCAAACCCAGGGCCAGGAGCAGAAGGGTTGAGTAGCATCTTCCCAAAAGCAGGAACCTGTTGTTGCCGAGTTGGATGTTTGCCCTGTAGATGGGCTGATGTGTTTGTAACCAACACATATTTTTGTTAATGTTTTTAATCCTTGGCTGTGCAGAGTTCAGGCCCAAGGTCGAGGGAGGAGGTGGCAACACCGACTGGGGGTTGGGCACAGTCTCCTCAGCCAGACTGGGATTAATACAAACATACATATTTTTAGCAACCAAAATGGATTATTGAGTTGCAGGGAAGAATTAAAAGGAGCCTGAGATTCTGGAAACTCTGAGGGCATGTGGCTATAGGGGAAGATGGTTCTGTGGTGGGAGCAGTTCCTGAGCTACATCTCCTTTTTTTCCATTATTCATTCCAGCCTTCATCAAAAATCGGGTGTCAGCCAGCAGGATAAAATGGCCGATGTAAATGCATTTATTTATATTAATCTGTGGCCTGTCCCAGAGATGAAAATGGGATGCTAATAAGCCACTCACTCACCTTGGGGTAAATATATGGTAAATACTGCCTGGAGGGCTGTGTCTGCAAAAACTTACCGGTCAAAGACTGAAGTAAAGACTCCAAAGAGCCTGTGTTAGTTGGCCACCTGAAGGGCACTGAGGTGTCGGGATTGTGTTGGTGTTCCATGGCCTTTAAACATCATTTAATTTCATTTCTTTGGATTTGGGATTCCAGCCCAGCAGGAGATCAATGAAGTCTCCTCTCTGGGCGTGGTAAGGCAGAAAAAGTGAAGGGAAGGAGGATGTCTCATTTCATTAGTGTGCAGTATTTAATGATCTTTCTTCAGAGCAGTAAATGCAGGTTTTATCTGTTGCGTTCTTGTTGTGGCTGTTTTTTGTTTCCATGCAGCAAGTTTGATCTTTTCCCCTCCTCACTGGATTGTTTTATCATAGCTGAGTGCTCTTAAATACTTCAGAGCGTGTGACACACACAAACCAAAGTTCTTGGGTGGCAAGTTCTCAGCAGCTTGAACGGGTGCCAAGAATGTCACGGAGTCACAGCCCGGAGAGCTTTGCTCCAGAGGGACCGAGGCCGGGGATACGGGCACAGGGTGACTGTGCTCCCCAGCTGCATCTCTCCACCCTTTCTCTTACAGCCATATTCCCAAGGGAAAGCTTTGTTGGGACATGAGGAGCAGTTCAGACTCTCTGGGGTTGGTGTGGGCTGAGCCCCTTCACTGCTCCCCCACAGTCGGCAAAACATGGCAACGACTTCCTACAAACCAACCCTAGGGTTGGACTGGGTTTGGTGAGACCTTCAGCTTCAGGTTCAACAACTCCTTTGAACCAGGGAAAAACTCATATTTATTTCTGCAGGTGTGTGAAGTGTTTTTTTAAACTTACAAACACCCTGCTGTGGTACTGAGCAACTACCTGCTTCTCACAGGGATATTTAGGTCAGGGTTGGAATCAGCTCCAACAAGGAGTTGCTCACCCTGTGCCCAGACCACTGGAATTTTCATTATGGTTCTTCTTGCCCATGGCAGGGGTTGGAAAGAGATTATCTTTAAGGTTCCTTCCAATGCAAATCTTTCTGGAATTCTGTGATTCCTCCTCGAAAGTGGCAGAACAGCCATCTGGATTGTTGGGGTGACCTGGTGGCATTGGAGTTTTATGGAATGGGTTGCTACTGTCCTTGGGAAAGAGTGTGGGATTTGATGTGGGGTTTTGATTTGCACGTGTGTAGAGAACAGGGGAAATTCTGGTTAAATACCTTTTTAGGTTCTTGTAGTATTTAGCAGTAGGTCAGAATGTAATAGCCTTGTGCATATATTATTTCAATACATCCTTTTCCATCCAGAAGTCAAAGTGTTTCATGGGCAAAGATCCTTTAATCCATTGCTAGAATGGAATAGGAGGCATTTTTTAAGCGTCTGTTTTAAGTAGTTGCCATCAGATTTCTCTGAGTGTTGGCTTTTTTTATACTTTTTATTCCCAAACGACACATTGGTACATCCAGGATACTTGGAGCAATTTTCTGGTGCTGTTTTCCCAGGTCAAAAAAAATTTAACCAGCCTTTTTTTCCACAAACCTACAAAGAATTCCAGTGATTTGTGTCATCTGGATAGATCTGATCATACAGCACTTGGTGTTTTGTGCATGGAGATCATCCCCAGTGACTTCACTCTGGAAAGGGAGGGACAAGGAAGAAAAACAAGGGTTCCTGTTGCTTCCGTTCGGAGATGACTGTACGTTAACTTTGGATTTCCTGACCCATCCTGGGAATGTGCTGCTGACATGAGGCGTGAGAACAACCTGGGAATGGTGCTGTGGGAGCCTGTCCTCAGTAGATCTTTCTAGGAGATAATCTGCGCTCGGAGATTATTCTGACAGGGTGTTGAATCTGAGCTGAGCCAGGCAGAGTTCCTGATTTCTGTTAATTTTGGCAAGAAAAAAGGGATCGCTCTGTGTATTTCTGTAAAAAAAAATCCTGGATCGTTCACTGGGGCTGGTGAAACAGTTTTTGAAGGCAGCTATAAAAAAATTTGAAAAATCAGAATTTTTACATTTTCCTGCTGGGATTTGGCATCAAAAATGAGAAAGGATTCAACTGATTTTAGGTGGCTTTGTTTTTAAGTTGCTCCAGCAAGCAGAGGTGGAATCATGGAATCACAGAATCATAGGATGGTTTGGGTTGGGAGTGACCTTAAAGCTCATCCCATTCCATAGGCAGGGACACCTTCCACTATCCCAGGTTGCTCCAAGCCCTGTCCAGCCTGGCCTTGGACACTCCCAGGGATGGGGCAGCCGCAGCCTCTCTGAGCAGCCACAGGTTGGTTTTATTTTGCTTTTCTGAGCCTGTTCTTAACGTGCAGTTGCAGTTCAGCACCCACAGTGTGTTAATGCCTCTCTCTCCTTTAGCCTCCCCGTTGGCTCCCGTGTTTCCTGCCATGTTTCCCTCCGTGTTTCCATGTTTCCCGCTGTGTTTCCCACCATGTTTCCTCCCATGTTTCCCGCCACGTTTCCTGCCGTGTTTCCTCCCATGTTTCCTCCCATGTTTCCTCCCATGTTTCCTCCCATGTTTCCTCCCATGTTTCCCGCCACGTTTCCTGCCGTGTTTCCTCCTATGTTTCCTCCCGTGTTTCCCCCCATGTTTCCCCCTGTGTTTCCCCCCGTGTTTCCCTGTTTCCCATGGGGAGTCCCTGGCTGACTCACCTCTCTCCAGTCAATGGCAGAAGTGCCCACTGTCCCCCAGTCTGGAACTGCAGAAGGAGCAGAGCGGGTTGTGAGGGATCCCTTGGTTCCACTGACGGAATCAGCGGGTCTCCCGCTCCACCGATGGGCTTGGAGTCTCCCTTTTATCTCCTTTTTGTGGGAACAAAGGATGGTTGGCTTTGTGTTCTCTGCTCGGCGCTTTCATTTTTCACACATGAACCCGGTGTAACTTCCGTGTTACTCAGACCTGCCAACTGTAATTGCTGGAAAATGAGAGATTTCTGTGGAAACGAGGAGCGGTTTGTGGGATACCGGGGTGTGAAATGTCATCTTTGCAGTTATAATTGGGAAAGGAAAATTCCATGTGCTAAATCAGCTCCAGGGCACTGAGAACAGATCCTTGTGGGTCCCTTCCCGCTCAGGATATTCCATGATTCTGTGAAACCAGGAGTATTTGGGATCTCAGCCCCATCCTTGTGGGTCCCTTCCAACACTGGTTATTCCATGAAATAAGGTGTATTTGGGATCTCAACCTTATTCCTTGTGAGTGTGTTCCAACTCAGAATGTTCCATGGTTTTATGAAACCAGGCATATTTGGGGTCTCAATTTCATTCCTTGTGAATCCCTTCCCACTCAGGATATTCTATGAAACCAGGTGTATTTGGGATCTCAACCCCATTGCTGGATTTTTATGTGCTGAGTCTTTGGGACTTGGCCCATATGCATAAAATTTAAACTGCATTACAAATAGATTTAATCTTGATTAATGGAAATAGATATTTAGATAAATACTGTAAGTTATGAATAGATTTTATCTTGATTGATGGAAAAGAGATACAGAAATAATGTAAGAACACACACAGCCTTTCTTACAGGCAATTATGGTATACAGATAAATATTTTAAAAAGCCTTGTAAACTACACCTGTAGTGAAGTTCATGTGTAAGAGAAGGATTTTGTGTCCTTGTTAAAATGGGATTAATCTCCTTTATTAATTTTTCCATCCGATTTTGCC